>BMAV01007687.1:9286-37047 GCA_019973955.1 Trichonephila inaurata madagascariensis
TTTTGAGTGATAATTGTTTTTATTAGGAGGGATATACAAAAGGCATGCATTTTATAATTCATGTACCTTTAAAAAAACATAAAGTAGCAGTAAAAGAAAAAATTAAATGCCAAAATATTTTAGGAATATTTTAACATAAGGATATGCTAGAGAATTCAGTAAACAAAAATTTTGAATTTAAATTTATCAATCCACATACTTAAATAAATGCAATACAATATTTTTTAAAAATATTGTAAAATAGTAGGCGTAAATTTTTCTTAAATATTTTGTCATACATTTATGTAGCATTGCCTTTCGAATCACAAAATCTTACAGAACTACATATCTTTAATATTTTTTTTCAAAAAGGTAGTTGAAAGTTAATTTTAAATTTAATAAAAATAGCTCTCCATTAAAAAAAATAGAAAAAAATTCTTTTGAAAAAAATAATTTATGGTTTTTTTGCGTGTATAGAGATACGAAAAAAAAAAATGAAACTAAAGAAAATTTTCTGTAAACATTTGAGTATATTTTATGTAATCTTCACTACATGTCACGAAATATAATACTTAAAAATCTTTATGCTTTTGAAGTTTTCTTAAATCTATGTTAGATTTCATTCTTATTTGTGTTGAATAAACATAGTTTTCTGAAAGAAACTTTGTAGAATAGATAGCATATATTTATTTCAATAATATTTTTGTTCAACAGAAATAATGTTTCAACGTTCCAAACTGTTTAGAAACCATATTAAACAAAAAGGTAAAATGTTCCTTAACCTGGCTTTTCCTTAAGGCTCTTTCTAAACTTTTACGATAACAGGCTGAGTCGCGTAGTTGGTTAGTCGCTGGCCTTGTAATTTTCATGGCCCAAATTCGCGTGTTCGATCCCTGATCAAGTTGGTGGGTTTTCATGATACAAATAATACACAGCGCTCATGTTGTATGATGTGGCATGTTAAAGATCTCTATAGTGTCTGTTTGGTTTGGGTGCTCTAGGCAAAATTAAATTTCAAAAACAATTTCGCATCGTCTGAGCTCAGGTGCCTGGCTCTGAGGAGAAAACTGGGCAATTAGCATCCACCTATACGGTGCCGTACTAAAACGTAATACCAGCTCTCGGTGAATGTACTAAATCTGCAATGGTAATTACTAATCTGCAGCCCCATCTGAAAGAAAAAAAAAGATACGTGTATTATGAATATTTACATGCAACCAATTGATCACAGTAATGATAAGAATTAGATTAATTCAAGCTCAACCGCTTTTTAAGTAATGGAATTTTTATGTATTGATTTGGCCACGGCAGCTGAGTGGTCATGGTTGCGTACTCGAGTCAAGTCGTTGGTTCGAACCCTGATAACGTTAAAGACCCACAGCAGGTGCGTGTAGAGAGGCTGATGCGCATCAAAGGCTGCGCGCTGTCAAGGTTCAAAGTCCTCTCGTTCGTGTGATGTGGAAGTTTGGAGAGTGGGGTGCAGCACAAGTTCGTTTTCGTCATTTGGCTGAAAGTCAAATATCAAGATTCTTCGTCAAAAGCCCATGCATTGTTTTAGAGCTGTGGTCTTCAAACGTTTTCGACTCACATAACCCTTAAAACTATAAGATGTTTTGGGGAACCCCGTACCACAAACATTTTGAAGAATATATCTTAAAACAATATTTAAAATAGATCAACACGTTATAGATACTTTATACATTGTAAAAAGTATTGTATTTTTCATTAAAAAAATATGATGCTGATATAATTTACCCAGGTATCACCCTACCCATTATATTTAGTAAGCAAAATGTGTTTGCATTTCTTTTTACACGTCTAGATCTGTTGAAATTATCTGTAATCGCATTTCATATTCTGCATTTCATTTGCTTATATATTGTTTGTTTTTGTAGCCAATCACACTGAGAAATATGTTGTTGTTCAGGATAGCGTAAAATGTTTATAGTTGTGTATTTTGCATGAGATTGATAATTTGTAACCTAAAACTTAGGAGCTGTTCTTGCTTAAGTTTAGATTTAATTAAGTTTAGCTTCGAATCTACTGTTCTGTCAGTAAACTGTTCCCTCTCTTTCATTACAGTTATTTTTGTCCTCAAATGAAAATATGAACATTTTCCATTCGAAGACTTTTTAGTTTTGCAAAGTATTGTTCTAACGAGTATAAAATCATTTCATGGATCCCGGGATAGTAAGCAATATAATATTCCCAATCCAGTTGATGGAACATATAAAGAAAAACATTTTTTTTTAATATATTATTTTATTGTATTATAATAAAAGTGGAGAAAGTACAACAAAAGGAAGTTATATATAAAAAAAAATTTCAGTTTTAATGATTGGGATGAGCTTTAAATACTTGCACTTATACAAATTTCATAGAGAATGTGAATTCCCTTTTCATACACATTTATAATTTTTTCTCTTCGAGTTTGTATTGACTCGTGGAGCCCCAGGGCTCCATAAAACACAGTTTGAAGACCACTGCTTTAGAATATGACGTTAATTAAGTATCATATCATTTGATGTATTTTATAGATACGTATTTCTTATTAGGGAATACCTATCTTCTATTCTGCACCAATGTTATGGTTCCATACTAAACAAAGAAAGCCTTTAGCTATAAACGGAAGTTTTGAGAAAGTTAAAAAAATTATAATAATTACAGTGTACAACTTTTTAATTAATAAAAAGACCTATAAAACCTACTCTCAAATCACGAACTAATAACGCATGGGGAAATAGTTTAATATTTCTCAAGTGAATTCATTCTTTTTCTTCATTCCATTCAATAGAACATTTTTGTGACAATGATTAGAATTAAAATTAGAGAAGAGAAACAGATCTCATTATTTGTAAAAATAAATGTAAAAGCATTGGTAACTCAATCTCGCTTACTTATTATATAATTATTTTTAATGACAACATTAAAGCGATTTCTTATGACAGATTATTTCTCATCACAAATACTTTTTTCATTGTGTGGAAATTTGTAAATTGAGGTGACAGTTGAAGGGTTGTCCGCATCACCTGACATAAGATCAGAATTACGATGTCTGTAATGAATAGCTCTCATATAATTTCGAAGTGCGCCGGTAATACACAATAGATCAATCATCTCAGTTATCATCCTGAATTGATATCTGGGTGCTTGAAATTATATATCATTGATCTAATTTTGACCCGCAATTACAAATCTCTTCGATAATTGGTAAATATATTTCTTCAATGTGGTATTAAACAAGTAATATAAAAAAATTTAAGTCAAATTCTACTTGGATGAACAAAGAAAAATTTTATTTTAATTACTTTTATTAAATAGTTACAATTAATATAAATATGTATATACATATGACAAACTCACAACATTAAGTGGTCATTAATTTTTATTAATTATCATTAAAGTATCGTATTGCCATCCAAATCAATCGTGTATATAAAATTTCAGTACAAATGAATGCTTTAAAAGGTGAGAAAAAAAGTCTTTTATAAAGTTTTGACAGAAGTCGCCAAAAATAATGCCAACGTAGCTGTATTTGTAATTCTTTAAACAATTAGTTTTAATCAATTAATTTTTATTGATTATAATTAAATTACTGTATTGTCATCCAAAATAATCATGTATATAAAATTTGAGCTCAATTGAGTGCGTGAAAATAAATTTAATTAACGACTGAAAATTCAACCAAGATAAATAAATAAATATATAAAGAATGTGAGCTAATAGTAGGAATTGAAAAAGGAAATCAAAAATCAAATACTTCCTATCTTTATTAAAATTCTCTACGCGTTTTTTTTTTCGCTTTTTTTCGCTTTTTAAGTTTGAAATTTTTTGTTCATTTAAACGATTTTAAATTTTAGATATCGAATTTTAGTTACAACAATACGGTGTTTTTAGAATGTAAACATTTCATAAATGTATATGTTTACATATTCAGCCCAGCATTTCCTTAACTCCTTAACTGCCGATTAAAAGTTACTCGATTTACACCCCAATGTCACCGTTTTTTACATAGAGGAGCGTATGTGGTGTATGGAAAAGGCAGAAATAAGCAATTTTTTTTCTGAAATAGTATATCCTTCGCAGACACGGTCAAGGTCATTTTTTTTCCATTCCATAAGCTTCAGAAAATATTTACTGATAGCAGTGCAAAGAAAAGAATCGTATTTCGGCAGGATGTATATATACGTCAAGGGCACTTAACGCATCATTTGGAGGCATGCCGGTGGCAGTTAAGGGATTAAATATTTTTCATAAAATTATTACAGGGATCTTATTTCTGTAAAATGGGATTTTCTGCTAACATCTTAATTCGCCAGAAAAAAGATCGTGCAATATGAAGAGAGAACATATTCTTCTAAAGCGCAGTAAACATTTAAGATAAAATTCCATGATGTATTAAAGATCAATAAAATAAATTAAAATTTTTTTAGTCCTTCGAACGATTTTAAATTTTCGATATCGAATGCTACGGGAACAATATGGTGTTTTTAGATTGCAAACATTTAATAAGTATATATTTTTATATTATTCAGCCCAACTGCGTTCCTTAAATATAGCATATAAAATAATTACAGGGAGTCTTACTTCTGTAAAACGTGTTTTACTGCTGTCATATTAACTCGCCCGGGAAAAAGTATTTCTAGCATTTCCGACCAATATAAAGGGAGAAAATATTCAAAAAAAGCAGTAAAAATTTCTAAAATAAAATTCCATGATGTATTGAAGATTAATAAATTCTGGTGTTAGTTTCCTAAATCTTCTGGAAATTGCTTTAACTTATCTGTAAGCCCTCTTGCAAGCAACTGAGTTATAGAGTGATAAGGTTAAGGTTTCTAGAAGGGAACTCAAAGTTTTTTGAAAAAAGACGCCTGAGAAATATGTATTTAACTTGATAGAGAAATCTTATTTAGATTCATATATATTACACGTTGTTAACCCAAGTAAAATAAGAACCAACAAAATACTTTGCACACCTCCTTTATATAGATTAAAATGCAATTTTAAATTAGTAATTAAGGAACAAAAGGAAAACAAATATCCAATGCCGAAGTGTGCGCCACGGTGCTTTGGGGAACTGAAATATCTTAACAAGAATTAAAATAGCACTTATTTGAAAATAATATTTTACTAACTATATATAAGTTTATTTTCTATAAAAAATTTACATAAAAACTTATAAAACTGAGCAAAGCTTTTCATTTTAAAAAAAATATTGAAAAAATTTGGTAACTTTTTTACTGAAGTGAATAAAAATGTATATAAGACAAATTGTCTAAGGGGAAGAATTTATAATATAACTATGAAAGCTGATATTGATCTAAGCGAGTCAATCAATATTAAAAGATTTGACACTAAGCTCTAATAGAAAGAAGCAATTTAAAATTTTAACATACTACTACATTTTCTCTCTCTATATGTAAAAAAGTTTTCCATGATGCTGTAATAAGTTTATTACGTACAATTGCAAAAATGTCAAACTTCAAGATTATTCGCCAAGTTGGCCACCATATTTCGGAAGTGCCGTACGTGCTGAATTAGCAACATGTTCTTCGTTTAATAAAATGTCGCTAGTATGGTTGCGATAGCACATTATTGCAAGCTCTATTGCTAGCTAAATGTCTCTATCTGTCAAAATTTTCAAAGTGATGTGTGATTGACAATTATTTTTTTTTATTTCTCTTTGTATAAAAAAATTTTTCGTGATGCTGTAATTAATTTCTTACGTACTTTCGCAACTAGATACTAGATATACAACGTACTTTCAAGATAACTCTCCAAGTTGACAACTATATGGTTCGTTTCATATAATGTCGCGAATACTGTTGTGAAAGTGCGAGAGCACAGTGCCTACGAGAGCTTTCAATAATGCAAGCTCTTGTAGGAAAATATCGCAATGACTACCTTGACTAGAATCGTTGCATGAGAAGAAAGATGTTGTCTCAGATGAAGGCTTATTAACAATCAAAGGAACTTAAAGCTCAACTTTCCAGGGAGCTGCAAGAGCTGCAGGTTTATCAAAATCTAGAACTTTATCAATGAAGTGTTGGACGATACAGCTTCTGTGATGAATTTAACTGAAGAGTAGCACTTAGAACAAATTTTGCGGAAAAAAAAGAACAAATAAATAGAACTACATAATACATGTAAATTACAGTTTTACAATTTGAGAAATGTGCATAAACATTTGCATAATTTGTACAATGGTCCACTGTTAGGTAGACAGAAAGTACCCCCCTTCCCCAAGTTTAGTAATAAAAGTTTTTTTTTGCTGAATATGTGTAATAACTTACGTTTATGAAAGTTTAATATAAATTTTATGCGCATTCTTTATAATTAGCATTAATAGACCGCATAAGAAGTGCATAAGATTGAGCAATAAAACTGCACATAAGAATGCGTATAACATTAATAAGAGTGAACATACCAATATAAGATTAATTAATTTTAAGTAAAATAAATAAATACAATTAATTACTAGATCTTAGCTATTATAATTTTTAATATTAGAATGTGTGTTGCGTCCGGTCTATGTGAAATTTTAGTTTTTTATTCTAGTATCCAATTTCAAGAAATCAACATTTAGTTACTTAGAAAATAGAAAATTTGTTAGTGTGTTTCATTTCACAAAAAAAAAAAAAAAAAAAAATAGTTTATTAACCAGTCACTTATTGTGATTCACGATTTTCTTTCTGTTTAATGTTATGTTAAGTAATTTAAGTACATTTTTTCTGTGAAACTCAGTAGACAAGGGATTTAGGAAGATCTTTACATGTATTGCTGGATACAGATTCTTTTTATAGTTCGAAGTTTTGTCTCACCTTTAATTTCCCAACGGTGTTTTAACATTTTTACGGATTAGGAGGAAAATCAATTCTTGTACGGGTTACTCTCTCAAATGATTCATTCATTCCAAAAATACACGTACAATGTATTTTTAATCTAATTATAAAATAATTAAGCATTCATTTATTTTAAAACACGCTTGTTTTCTCTTTGTTTTTCTTAGATAAACGAAAAATAACTCTAATTTTAAAGAATAAAAGTTTTAGTCCCTTTAATAAATTAATATATTTCTTATGTAACTCCAATTAGTTAATTTAGTATTTACGTATTATACCACTGACCAGTATCAACAAATCAAAAAAGAAAAATAAATAAAGAAAATTGCCAAATACTGTCATTGTTTCCGCCTTTCCACACATGAGTGAAAACAAATTCCCACACGTAATCGTTCCGTGTCAGCCCGTCGAAAAATAAATTGGAGATTATTTAAAAGAAAAATATGTATAAATCTTAGTTATGTAGATGACACTACATAAATACGCATAAATACGAATTCAAATGCGACCGTGCATTCCTCCGATGTTTCTTGTTTTGCTATTTTCCTAAACTTAATAGTTTTCCGGGTACGTACTATTCCTTACGAGCTAGATCGTATATGTGGAAATGCTCTATCTAATAATTTTTACCCCAATTTTTAAGGTATCCGACTACGTTTGAAACCATGATTTTGCAAAAGCGCATAAATGGATAATTTTCATGATATTTAGTGTCACTTAGATTAAAATACATGTATACAGTTGTTTTAAGGACATGTTGACAAAAAAAAATTATTTAAATACAATATTTTGGCCAAAAATTAACTTAGAATAATTTTTTTCCAATTGTTCTCTTTTTGTGAAAAATGCTTCTATTATAATAATATTTTGCCTGTATATAGCTCAGACCTCTCTACAGAGGCTCAACTAGAATTTTTGAAATATATAACTTAGAAGTGGGTTTATCCATGTTTTACGACAACAGAGGGGAGCAATTTTAAGAAAAAAGCGCCTATAATTGTTTCAATTGGTTGTAACTCTGAAAATAATGTGACTTTTTCAAAAATCATAGTTGAACCTCTGTACAGAGGTCTGAGCTATAAGCAGGCAAAATATTATAATAATAGAAGCATTTTTCACAAAAGGAGAACATTTGGAAAAAAGTTTACTCTAAGTTAATTTTTTGCCAAAATATTGTATTTAAATAATTTTTTTTGTCAAAATGTCCTTAAAACAATTTTATACGTGTAGTCTAACCAAAGTGACACTAAATATCATGAAAAGTATCCATTTATGCGCTTTTTTAAAATCACGGTTCCGAACGTAGTCGGATACCTTAATCATTTTTCACAGCAAAATAAGAAAAGCATATTTCTCCAAATTATACACAATACTATTTTCCTGCATGTGTACTGTCATCGACTGTATATTAAACATGCGCAAAAACGGCACAACCTGTAAAGAAAAAGATTATTATTTTAGAGCATGAATGAAGATTTTTGTTTCTGAACATGCGAGAATGGTTTTCTATTATTGACTACATATCAAGGCAAAGCTTTTTGATTTCACGAAATAGGTCATCAATATAATACCTAAATACCGTAACTTTTTTTATCGTTTAATTTTTAGAATATAATTACTATATGCGAGTAGATTCCTCCTAGATGTCCTCAGAGTTGTCCTTCATGAATGTTGTACTGGCTACTACTTTATCATTTGACAAAAAGGCAGTATATTATCTATATTAAGTTCTAATTTATCCTTTTTTTCTATGTGATACACGTCTTATATAACATGATATTTATTTCAATACTACTCTATATAAAATATCTGATTTAATACGTGTATGTCTTAATGACCAATAAATAATAATAAAAAAATGTATATTTAAAGAAAAAATTCGGTCTATAATGAGAGAATAGATATTCTAATAATAAAAGCAGAAGTTATCAAAGTGCAATTAACATAAAACAAGCACTGTATTGTGTTATTAGGAGATAAAGAATACAATTTCAAAGTACTAATTTGGACTTTCTGATTAATAATTTGTCAAGCAAGTTGAAATTGATTTTAATCATTAAAAAAAGTAAAAAATGATTTGTGAAGGAATTTTCTTTTTTCAGTTTTGTATCACTAAATTCTTTGTAATATTTGGAATTTAGTTTGCTAGCAATGTTTCTTCAGTCATGTTTATGTTGGGTATTTTACAAGTTAAAACTCTACAAAAAAAAATTCAAAATGCCTTACTTTCATTCATGTGTGTATGTATTTTATAACTCTAACGAAAAATAAGAAGCCTAAGCACACACACAAAATTGGAATAATTAAAGAAAAATCTTTTTTGGTTTTTAAAATAATTTTTTTCGCGTAAAATCATAATGCTCTGTTTAAAGCACCAGCTTTGCAAATGCGCAATAATTAATATACATGTTTCAGTAGCACATCGTAAATGACTTCCATTAGGAGTTTTAATCTAATTTAAGACCTTGCTACACTATTAGCTAGCATATTTTAAAATACTTCACTGGTTATTTTAGCACCCTTTAAAATTAAGTGGTTAATAACGAAATTAGAAACGCTAACAACTTCCCATAAAGACGCGCGAAGAAAATGGTGAATTAAAATTAATTTTTATATGAAAAAAGCTATCTCCATGAATGGAATTTAGTGTAAGTTTGTGGTTTAATATATATATACAGCTGTGATAGATGTAACACTTGTAAAAGAAGAAATATTTTTTAAAAGCAAAAGAATATGTAATATATATATATTTAGCAAAGTTCAAAAAAGCAATGAAAAGAAAACCGCACAACAGTCTAGTTTTCTTTATTTTAAATGATATCTTGGTTCGGTAAAAAAAAAAAAAAAATTTTTTTTACCTGGCTCTTTAAATGTGTATCATAAACAAAGCAACAACAACAAAAACTTAGCATCGTGTGGTTAACCTTGCCATTTGCTCTAAAAGTAAACAAAATCACCAAACTTTCATGTTAATTTCTTTGGCAAGTAATGTAAAAGGAGGGGAAAAAATGAATGCAGCTCAGAGCAAAAGGGAATATCTAAAATGTATTTATTGTTTGTATCTTTTTTCACCAATGAGATAATAAAGACATAACAAATGAGATGCATTTTAAACATTTTTTTCCAATTCTTTTTTAACCGGAGGGTTTTCAGCGCTTACTGACTTCCAACACAGATCGTGGCTCATTTTTCATCTGGCCACGCCCACCAAGTCTCCCTCACTATTCCATTGTTCCTATTCATACTCCTGCCTTTTCTATCCTTTTTTTCTGCACGTATCTGAATAAGCAAGCACGCATATATATTTATTTTTATTTCCATCTATTCTTCATTTGTCCCTCCAATTAATTAATGAATTAATTGGCTAATTAATTTAACGTTTCATAATGGTTCCGTGTCATCATTTTTTTTCTCTTTCTCTGCCGGTCTTTTTTTTTTAAATGAGGAAACGTTGTTCCAGCACAGTATGATTGGAAAATGAGTTTCTTAAATGACGTTCCCCAGATTCCATTAATGCGAGCAGTGGGTACCAGCTGTAAATGGAAATGAAAGCTTTTAAAGAAATAATTCGATAAATTAGAACAGTATAACTCAATTTTGTTAGGAAATATTTTGTATTCGATTCACAAGATAAACTGTTAGAGCAGAGGATAAATTAATTAACAAATAGCGTTAAAACAATGTTTACTGTTGTCACCTTTTTTTCGTAGGATCAAGTTTCATTTCACTTAATTTATATCACTCAAAATGCATTATAAATTACTGGCGAATATCCAGGATCCATTTTGACAAGATAAGAATTTAATTGTAGCATACTTAACGAAAAGCAGTTTTGTGTTACAAACATGCATCTTTAAATTTTGATAATTAGCAATTTTAAATAGTAAAATGATTTGTTTTTCAGAAATTGCTTCACTATCGAATGATAATCCTAACAATAAAATATTTATATATATAATAATCCCTTAACTGCTTAACCCCTTTTAATCCCTTAACTGCTGCCGGCGTATATATACGTCTCACTCAGTGTGGTAAATTCCCTGGACGTATATATACGTCTTTCCGAAATAAGATCCTTTTCTTCGCGCTGTTATGGGTAAAATTATTCCGAAAGCTTTGAAATGTAATAAAACGACCTTGACTGTGTTTGCAAAAGATTTAATTATTTTAGAGAAAATTTGCTTATTTATATTTTTTTCTTTTCTCTCCAATACCCCGCATACACGTGCCTATGTGAAAAACTGGGGCACTGGTGAGCAAATCGCGTACTTTTTAATCCGCAGTTAAAGAGTCAATGGTTATGATAAAAATGAGTCGTTAAATTGCAAGTTTGAGTCCCGATCTACTGAAGATCCCTTATGTAGAATAATGAGGGAAATTGTTCGTGAAATTCAACTGTCCAGTGCTGTTAGTGACTGTTAGTAGAGTGATGTATCAGTTTAATGTCAACCTCATTATCTGAGCATGGCTTAGAACTATGAGGTCTGTTGCCAATAGCTCATGTGTAAACCTATAGTGGTATATTATTTCTAATTAAAACATATCATATTGTATTCTTTTGGAAATTTTTTCTACAAAAGTTTGAAAAGATTTTTTTTTTGTTTTTGATTTAAGTTGCCGCTTGTCGACTTACTAATGCGTACCATTATGGAAAAAACTCAAAGTAAAATAAAGCTTTAAAATTTTAATACAACCTAAATTTTCTTAAAAATAAAAATAAAAGCTAGAAACTAAAAAATGTTTTCTAAATTCTTAAGAAAAATTTGACACACGTAGAAAACACGAAAAGAATTTCATGAAGCATTATCTAGTGAAAGTGAAAATGTAATGAGGTCAGCTTTTATTACTAATATTCGAAATAAATGCTGGGTAATTGAATACAATGTTTTTAATTTATTTATGAATATATATAAATAAAATAACATATTAAGATATGAAAGATATTATGAATACAAGGTCTGTTCATAGAGTATCCGAACTTGAATTTCCCCACACAGTAGAGATTCTAAAGTGGTGCCACACTGTGCACAGTTGGAAGTGATAGCTTAATGCACATGCCTGAATTTTTTCCCTTCGTTCCAGTGTACCAGTCGTTTCTGCAGACAGTCAAGTGAGATGCTGTTAAAAGTGTTCGTCGTATTTTTATTTCTTTAAAGGTGACTGAACGACTTGAGCAGAGGAGGTACTGCATAGAATTTTTTGTCCAATGCTTGGTGACTTTCTTATACAATTCGTAAGATTCAGCAAATGTTTAGATACGATGCTATGTTGGTCACACAAATTAAGGAGGGGTTATACCGATTGAAAAGTGTCCGCACGCGTCGGTAAAGAGTGACCAGAGTTCTTTTAGGCCACAAATCGCTCGAAATGTGGCTGTTGTTGAAAAGGTGAAAAATCTAATACTGAAAAATCGTCCTTTAACAGTGCAAGAAATTGCTGAACAAGTTTAGATCAGTATGTAAAGTCATATAATCGGTCTAAATCTGTAGGAGGTAAAAAGGGATGACCCAGATTAACCATGATAAATCCAATTTATTATGACCAAAGATAATATTCCAAGACAAGCAAACCGTAACGGGAACCTTTGGAATGATATAAAGAGAGCTCAAATCTTATGTGAATAAGCGTACGAAATCCTAATATCTTAACTTTAATCAATACTGTCTTAATAATCGTAACTTCCCTAATTTGTTCTTATAGTTAAAGTCCGTCAATTAGTCACGCGGCGAAATTCTGGTTCTTACCGTATCAGCACTGCTTTCATTGACTCCACTCCTTTTTCCTTCTAATTCTCTATTATTAAACTATATATACACTAGCTAATATGCATATCATGGATTCTTCTTGAGAGGGATGGCTGAGAAATAACGCGATTGCTGGCCCAAAGATTCCCCAAGAGGATTATTAGTAGAAAGCCCCGTCACAAGTACAGGTTCTTTTCATACAAATATGTGTGATCATGCACAGAGCGGCCACGAACTCTGTTCCCAAGCTTCTATCGGTCGAACAGAAAAACTCCGTCTTGTAGTTGCACAGAACCTACTGCACACTATCAACGATGAACCTGGCTTTTTAGAAATCCTTGCTGCTCCCCAAAATGACTTAGTCTCGTTTTTTTTCCACACCTTGTATATTTGGTGGCGTATACGAGGATGGTAGATTTTCGATTCTGGACCCCCCTCCCCCTCACTTTCAAAAATTCCTGTATGCGCCACTGTTAAAAGGACATGTACTAATAACCGTTAATGCCCTGATGACCGGGGGTTGTTTTGTTTATTTCATTAAAATAAATAAAATACAGTATCTCACATTGCAGAATATCTGTAAGCAGTTAGTTTTAACGAAATTAAGACAATTAAATGATTGAGTGAACTCATGTTTGATTTCGTACGCTAAAAGTTGCGCTAGAACACATCTGAGTACTAACACAGTACGGTAACCAATGTGATGTTAACTCTTGTTTTTATTTCATAAATTTGTATGATTTTATTTTTTATCATTCAATTCAACTTTTTCCAACGAGGCTCCGACCACCTTCTGAAGTTTAAGCAAATATGTAGAAATTAAAAAGACATTTTTTTGTTTTTCTATATATGCTTTCTCTCAATGAAACTTTCATACTGAAAAAATCAATGTAAAATTTAACTAAGAATATCTCTATTCTTATTTCAATTAAAATTCTCGCAATATAAAGGATTTTAAACTGGATAAATATTATTATGTAACAAATTGAAAAAACTCACTGCTTTCATGCTTTGTTTTAATTAATATTCAATATATTGATTTATATCAATCTTTTTTTCATTTTATTTTTTATTTATATATATATATATATATATCAAGTGTTCAAAAATATAAACATATTTCGTGAGCAGATATCTTTGAAAAATGATATTAAATATCAAATGCAAGGAAATAAGACAGCGATCACACAGTCTCTGATTCGACACACGCAACCTCCTCATTGTGTAAGGTGACAAACCATTGTCCTATCCGAATGCATCCAATTCAATAGGGTCAAATGCCAGATCTCAAGTCAACTACCTGCCTGATATCTATTATTGACTGACGGCTCTGGTTACCCTGGACAGTCGTCGACACTAAGTGGCATCTTGAGACTGGACATTTGCCGATGCCGTGTGAATCATTGAAAATCCATTTACTTTACTGTATCATTTTTTTTCGAATATAAATAAAAATGCAAGACGTTTTTGATTTTTTGGGTTATTTGGGATAATATTCGAGAATTAGTTAAGTTCTGCTTATTTCCTAGTCTAATTTCTATCGATTCTATTCGATTGATTCAGTATTTACAGACATGAAGGAAAGTGTCATAAATAATATTTATATATATATAATTATGATGAAGTCATTAAGAATTACTTTTAAGTTTCCAACCTTGAAACTAAACCTTCCACCACGATATTTTCTTTTTTTATATTTCCTAAATAAGCATTTGCAGATGATTTGAGCTTATCAGTAAGAAACAAAGCGAAATTTTGCTTATAACAAAATACTTTCATATATACATTTCAAGTGAATCAGTAATTAATTTCGTTTCACTGATGAACAGATTGTGCTTGTGTTACGCATGAATGCAAAATATGCATATGCATTTGGATACTGATAATATAGTAGTACATTAGGAATCGGGGCAGAGTAGCCTAGTGGTCACGGTCTCGAACTCGGAACCGACGTTATCGGTCATGGTTTTGAAACCTAGTCTCCATGTAGAGAGGCTGATGCTCGTTAAATCTGTCGTGATATGTCAATCCTCTATTTGGTGGGGTGTGGAAGCTCGGTGAAGGGATTTCCAACTCTAGTGCCATCCTTGTCACTTGACGGGGACTCAAAATTACGAGGTCCGCTGCTAATAGCCCTCGTGTTCTTTATAGAGTACAACGTAAACTGAAAGAAAATAAAATCCGTCATGAATCAAGGATTCACAGTTTTAAATTTTCTTTACGATGTACTACATCTTTTTTTTTATACACACAGTTCAACAGTTTTCGTAAGTTTTACTTAAGATATCCGACTACTCTAAAATGATGATTTTATTTTTAAAAAATTGAGAAATTTTTTATGATTTTATTTTATAGGCCATCTTATTAACTTTATAAAAATACCGAATTTTTATTTTTCATTCACTAGAATAAAAACTACAAATGTTTTAGTAAAAGCACATACCATAAATTTGCACAAAATGCCAAACTTTAAAATGCGTTCTTTTTAAAAAGCTTAAACGGGGACAGCGATTGCTCAAAAAGTTTTCTAAATAATTTGCTGTGTGTGAAATTTTTTGTGTATGTTCTGTATAATAGTAGAACTGTTTCAACCTTCAGATTTATCAATCACTGTTTTATTATAAAATTTACAGTTTTTTATGTGAATATAATCACAGTTTTTTTTAAGCAATTTCATATAATAACTAAGATAAAGTACTCTAGTTTTTGTAAAAATTAAAATATATCTTATCCTGAGCGTCATTTCAGAAAGGAATAACAAAGTTATACATCAAAATTGAAAAATTGAGAATTTGTTCAATTACTATTCGTACAGAGAGGGCCAAGTTTATGTAATTTTTGTCAATTTTTATCACTTTTTTCCCATTTTACTAGTAATAATTTATTTTTCCCTTCTTAATTTTAGCCTTTTTTTCTTAAAACGTACTAAATAAATCTGAAAACCACAAACAAATCTCCATATCTCTATTTTTTTTTTTTAAAAAAAAAAGAAGTTGTCGCAAGTATTCGGATACCTTAAACACTTCGATTTAAAATTTCTTATGGATTGCATGAAACCAAAGAAAATGCTTATGATTCTATTTTATTAAGAGATTTTAAAAATCGTTGGTATGAGTAAGTACAAATCAGAAAATAAGTACACAAATAAGCAGTATAAGTCATTGATGAAGATATAATATTTATAAAAAACTGCAATTTTTATGTACTATGTGTTAATGTAAAGAGAAGCCATATGAAACATATATTTTGTATGTAAATTTGTAAATTATAAATATACAAACATTACAAAGCAGTATGACAGTGTCCTCTCGATGTTTATATAATGACGTATTATATATACAATACTTACTATTCGCGCATTATGTTTCGAAATTATAAGCACCATGTTAAACTTCTCTCAAAGATTGAAGGTATACATAAATTAGCAATTAATGTTACCTTTTAATCTCCTATATTTTGAGGAGGATTTACTTGTGAATTTCAGATAGCAGTGGTTCAGTTTGGCATCTCAAATATAATACATGCATTTTAATTGCAAGGAATTGAAATTATTAGGGAAGTGTGGAAACATTAAAATATAAATGAATGCGGACGCATTCTAAGAGTATTAGCTAGTTTGATCCGTTAAGGTTGAATATTTGTAGGAACAAAGCAGAAACACACGTACATAGTTCTAAATGAGAATGAAAATTCGGCCCCAATGTCCATTACGGTTTCACGGATCTACATTTGAGATTACTAAGGGGAGTTAATTAGATGTTGCTTAAATGCATATTTATTGAATGTCGAATTTTAGTAAGAGATAAAACTGTTATAGTTGTAGTTAAAGTTAGATAAGTCTTAAGATAGTTGAATATTTCTTTGATTCAGAAGTATGAAATGTCTTGTTTGTAAAATATTACTAATAATCTCAATTATATTCCATTGACATATTTATGAAAAATTACTTTTTTATGTTTTGCGTATAGATAGCCCGTAATTTTTTTAAAAAAAATATGGAGGTTCTGTCAGATTTGAATTAGTAAAATAAATAAATAAATAAAAATTTAAACGCGAACAAATGAAATAAATTTTTAAGATAAGCACTCCTATTAAATTGTTGACTTTTGTAAGAAAAAAAAAGGGTGGCTTTATTTATTCTCGTGTTACACACCATATTTTAGAGTACTGATGAAAAATATTCTTGTTTTTCTTCATATTGATTTCAACATACATTTTCGTCATACTCATATTAAATTAATATTAATGTAGACAGAGCATATTAAGATTCTACGTTTAAAACAAATATGTCTACACTTGTTATAATTTTAAGTTATAAATTAAAACTGATATTTATATTCAGTTGTCCAGGAAAAAGCTCCATTCTAAGTAAAATGTTTGACAAGAAAGATAAAAAATATATATATTGTTTTAATTTTACGTCTAGTAAATAAAAAAAGGAATGATTTATTGTATAGCACAGAATAATGACAAAGTGTGACGTATGTTATTCTTAGTTTTCCAAATTTAACCATATTTAGAGCTAAGCTTAAATAAAATTTCAAAGTTATGTTTTTCTAAGCGTAAATTAGGTTTCTGACGGAAACAAAGGTAACCGAAACACAAATAATTTTTTGTCTTTATAACATTCAAGTATATCTTTCACAATTTCTTTATCCAAAAATTAGAAACAAGAAAATCGTGAAGAAAATAAATCGATAAACAATGTTATTAAATACCATAGAGGAATCAACACCCTTTAACTTCGGGAGGAAAATACCATAAATACTTAGCACAGTGGCTAGAAGATTCCGAAATAACATCGTTCATAATACTGAGTGTTGCCGAATTAGATCGGCAAATTCAGAGGGGAAATGGTAGGCAGCATATGGACGACAAATCAACATAGAACATGGGGTCGCAAACCACGTTTAGTGGGTGAAAATCGTAAAAATAGTAACCGTTGGGAGGATGATGAGCCAGACAAGGGGAGTGGCCAAAAAGAAGGTGGAAATTCGGAACGCTGTAGTAGGGTTGAAAAAACCTGCACGTATGCAAATTTTGCACTTGTCTGATGAGAATAAAAGTCGCGAGCCAGTTGTAATAGGTGGGCGTTGCATAATGTTCTGGTGTTAAACTGCGTTTGGTAACAATGTCAGATTACACGAATGAGTAATATACGGATATACACCTCATGTATGGCTGACTGGACGGATTACGGACTAACATTTATATACAGATTGATTGCGTTTCACAATCCTTCGTCCGTCGATGTCGGCTGTGTTATGACCTACGCGGCCGAAACTTCGAACAATTCCCGTGACAATTACTCGTCGTTGCATTTCTGAAGTCAAGCTGTGATGCATTGTTCGTATTGTAAACATGCTTTAAACTCGATAAATATATTTCTTATACCTGTTATTGTTCCTTTTTATTCCACTCGGCATCCCACCCTTTATAACTGTTTTTGTGAATTACTCCACTAAATGTGGTTTGCGATCCGATGTTCTATAGCAGGGGTGACCCACCCAAATAACCTCGTGGGCTACTGCCGAAAAACAATATAATCCCGCGGGCCGCATATAAAATATACATTTTATATTAGATTTGAACCCGTTACAAACATTTATTAGAGGGAAAATTTAAAACAGTATGATGTAATATTATTGTTTTCATTATTTTTCTTGCATACAGACATAGATAATTTTTTTCATAATAATAATGTAATGATCAAATAATGTTTCATTTATTTAATTAGTGAGATATTTGTTTCTCAACTCTTTCACTTTGTTTTTGCATGTCGATCTGAAATGCATGTATTTGTGCATCGTAATTGATGTTGCACGTTTTCGTCCCTTATGAGAACGTTTTATGTTTGATAAATTTCCTTTTCGAAAAAAAGAGAAGATTCTCAGTAACAGAAGTGACGTGATAAAATAGAAAGAGTTATGGGATTTATTTGTTAAAAAAAACAACTTAGAAATAAAAAAATATTGCATAAAAGAGTCGTATTTTGTAAAGTTTTAATGAATCTGGCAGACCACAAAATTATTCAAGATGGGCCACAAGCTTTCCTCGCGCCGCGGGTTGGCCACCCCTGTTCTTTAGTTAATTGTCATCCTCAAGCTGCCAACTATCACCCCTCTGAATTTGTCAGTCGAATTCGGACAAACCCTGTATAGTAAAACTCATAAAATTTGTACAAAAATAAGGAAAATGTCAAAATGTTTAAAACAAATTTCTTCTATTGAAATATAAATTTCAATATTTCCTATATAAGAGAAAAAATAGCAAAATAAGCAAATTTATCCAAAATTATTATTGTTAATTTTTTTTGAAGTTATACTTCTTTTGGGGCGTTAGAGAAATAGGATAAGGGTAAATGTTTACAATGCGCGCGCACCCCGTCACGGATGTGACGTAGAACCATCACGGATGCGAAATTCCTTTGTCAAGAAATATACAGAACGGGACAAATCATTCCCACCTTCAAAATTCTCAGAAAAATATTTCTTTTCACTTCCCTGAAGAAAGGAGCATCCGGGTTTGAACCGGGGACCTCTCGATCTGCAGTCTAATGCTCTACCACAGAGCCATACCTCCGCGTCAGCGAACCATTGCTTTGCGTTCCGTTGGAACGTATACGAAACTCTTTGTCAAGAAATATGCAGAACGGGACAGATGATTCCCGCCTTCGACCCCCTCCCCATATTATTGGTCCTATTGTTACTGAGCGGGGGTGTTTAAATTTATTTAAATCGTGATTATCTCAGGTTTGGCTGGTCCGATTGACACTGAAGGTTAGTATCATTTAACTCTGCTCGTGACCGCCTTTCGTCCTTGGCCCAGCTTGCCCTGCTAAAGATTTTTAGAAAGATTTTAATCTTGTTACGCCAAAGAAGTATAACTTCTTACGTGCGTACATAAGTACACACAAACTTTTTTTTTTGCTGCCTTTTCAAAGAGATACATTGAACTTTGTTGGATTTATATCTTAAATTGATTTCGAATGGTATTAATTTCATACACCTTTATCTGAACAGTAAATATGATCCTTTTTTTACCTTATAACATTAAGTAACTCTCTTTTAGCTTCAGGAATAGAAAATGTTGCAACAAAATTATACTTGAATGATTTTTTTACACCTTAATGAAATTCAAAGCTATTTTTTCTTTGATGTAGTGATCGGGAGTAGAAAAATGTAGGGGAGAATCATCTATATAAGAAATGTGGGAACATCTAGGTGGGGGTATCATTCACAGGTGCCTTACGCAGCAAGAGAATAAGAAAGACATCTAAACTTCTCAAAAGAAAAAGAAATGTCGTTTTTGCTTATCTGAGCAATAATTAGCTAAAAAGGAAAATATTTCCCCCCGTCAGGTGAGGGGATAGGAAAGCCAAATGTCATGAATGTGGGCTCCTCAAAAGGTGAATTCGGGCATTCTGAAATGTAATTAGAAGGGGAAACCCCTAGGTGTCCCGATGGGATCCACTGAGAAATCGATGCGATTTTCTTTCTTCCCAACTTTCCTTCACAACGCATACATTGCCATCATTCAATAAAAGGCAACGAAAGAGTACAGGATGAGTGCATGAGTGTACGTGGCAATAGGCCAGGGAATAGCACTAGTTACAAAAATAAGCAGAGCGAAGAAAACTAAAGAAGAAAAGACAAAATAAAAGGGGGAATAGATTTGAAATAAAAAAATGCAAAAAGAAAGAAAGAAGAAATGGATGCGTTTCGAAAATTGATGAATGTGTGAAAGGATCTCGTTTTTTTTATTTTTCTGTATCGTTTTTTTTTATAAGTACGGAAATGCTACTAAGTTGAGTCTTCGGAGAAACAGTTTTATTAGTCACACTTCATCGAGGAAGAGAATTTTTAAGAAAAATTAATGTTCGCCTTTTTATCTGGAACTCGAATTCTCTAAGCGCACACCATCACGGATGAAGACGGTTTCTACTCCCCATGCAAGCACTCTTATAGACGAAAGCAAGGCGTAAAATGGTGTCAAAACTAATTTAAAGGAGGAGGATTCCATTTTATGCTTATCGTTTCCTTTTAACCCCTCAAAATGAAATATACATTCATGAGATCAAAAGGAATAAACGAATTAAAGTAAACAGACGATGAAAAAATTGTTCTAAGAAAAAATATTTTTTCATATCTGAGTTATGGAGAGGAAATTTTTCTTTTTTTTATTACGATTAATATAAATATATATAGAGAGAGAGAGATAGCTATGTATGGATAATTAACTTATATCTAAAACAAAATGTCCTATTTACTATTTAACATTTATTTTCCATAACATGTTCGAATCTTATATTAAACTGTTAATTATTTCCTAGAAAAGATATTCCACAAACATAACAATTCCAATCCCAGCTCAATAATTTTTATAGTCTTCGTATGTACGCTCATACGTTTTACTTTACAATCAAAAACATAAACTAAAAATGATTATTTAGCAGTTCAGGAAATAAGTATGCAGCTCAATTAATATTTTAGGGACACTCACTTTTCGGGAGGTTAGTTTCTCTCAGAGAAATGATGTGTCGATTGATCTCTAAATGAAACTGTTTCTTACAAAAGTTCTCGATAGTGAATTCGAAATATTATATATATATAATAGCCATGGTTTTTTTCTTCTCGTGTAGTCGTTTCAATCCTTTACGTCATTTCGCGTGGGATCTTATCATAGAAGGTTGAATTTTCGATTTCCAGTTTATATTTTACATGTAAGTTTTTATCCTAATTTTTTCTATATAAATTTTTTTTTATTATTCCTCTTTTTGAGAGATTCATTATTGTTCTCTTTTCTTAATTTCATTTTAATATATTATCAGGTTTTTCTTCCACGTGTTGTATTAGGATTAACTTTTCAACTTGGGTGTTTTTTTTCTCTATTATGTCGAAATTTCTGCTGTACGGGGAAGGTTGGATCCATAAAGCATTGCTAACCCTAATTCGCTAACCTAATTCAGCGACAGCTTTAGAAATCGTAATAGGTCTCCAGTTTAGTCCAAAGACTTTTTTGTATCTACATTTGTTGTGTCTGGTGAATTCAAATTTCTTCCTGCTTTAGCACTGTAGGTTCTAGTACTTCTTCACTTTTATTTTATTTTACGATATATATATATATATATATATATATATATATACAACCGGCTCTCGAGAATTCGAACCTTCGATAATATGAACACCTCTCGCTAATGTGAAGTATATGACAAGCCCCTAGAAAAACCTCTCGATATTTCAAACTAAAACAATACGTTTTGGTATACTCAATATATGGAAAAAAATGTGAGGCTGGCTGGAATACAACACGTGATAATTCGAAGTTATCTTATATAGCTCTTGACAATGCAAACACTCACTGTCATGTAGATTCCTGTAGCAAACAGGTTGGAGTTTACGTGTTCTATTTTCTCTGCGTGTCTCTCCTGTAACGTAGTCCCTTTGATGATCATCATCCTTCCATCTTTTCTTTGTTTTTCCCGGTTTCTCAAGCAAAAAGACACTTTTATTGCTTTCAATCTTCAAGTGGACTATAGACCAGCCACACTTGCTGTCAGCCGTCCATATCTTTCGTTTAACACGTGGCTTTGCTGTACATGTATTCAGAAATACGGTCCGCTATTGTGAAGATGAGATGCGTAGGATTGTGTATTTTGCGTTGAAGTGACATAAAGATTTATGACTCATCTGTGTGACTTATGGTATGTGGTACCAAGCAGAGCATGGATCGGATGGAACCCTGCCTTGAAGAACCAATGGTGTCGGGGACAGTGTCTGAAGGAACTGATAACAGATTAAACTGATTTTAAAGATAACGGATTTTTTCATCAAAAAAGATTAATTATGCACACACAGAATGTATTCTCTTAATAATTGTTTTTAATACATAAATGTATTCTTTTATTAATTGTTTTAATACATATATGTATTCTTTTAATACAGAACTTTTAACTTCTGTATAATATTTATACTATATAATATGTACTTTTTAAAAATGCTTTAAAATGATTTTATACATATGCATAACTGTTGTTTTATTACACATAATTTCAACGAGTTAGAAAAAATTTCTCTTTGTGTATCTTGGGAGTTTTTTTCTACCCTCTTGATAATTCGAAGTTTTTCACTGGTCCCTTCTACTTTGAATTCTCGACAGTCCTGTATATATATATATATATATATATATATATATATATTGTTGTTTATAATCAAGCAGTAAGTAGTAATCAATGTATTTATTTATATATTTTAGATATTAGGATATAGAAGAGCCTTTATACGACCTAACACCACAAGTACAAATCGTAAAGGGAGTAAAGACTCTGACATAAGGATATACTCCGAAAATAATATAATAGGAATGTTGTCATAATCACATGTTCAAGTGGCGGGAAAGAGTTGTTATTTTTTAAACTATGTATAGGTGGTTTTAAGGAATTTGACCCCATTTTTTTGCAGAGAAAGTTCATGCGTAAGCCATTTAATAATTTTTCTATGAATACGAAATAAATCAAAACAGAGTGAATTACTGGGATATGCTTACAAAGTATATAAATAAAAAATAATACTTATTATATTAGGTTAAATATGGTGGTGTCAGGTGTGTGTGTGTGTGTTTGTGTAATATTAGATACTCCTATAAATTTAAAATAAAAGTTGAACTAAATTTTATCTTTCATACGACCACTTTTACTCTTCTTTAAATTCATTTTATTTACTTAATCGAATAATTATATTTTTATGTTTTATAAAGTAGCGGTTTTTGTTTTGTGTTTCTGTTATATTTTTTGTAACAATTTTCATTGTACTATTATTGCATTTTTGTATCATTCTTAACATAGCTTCAATTTCTAAAATTTTATTAGTCGATATATATTCCGATTGATTGTGCCTCAGGAAAGTACATTTCTTCTTCTTCTTTAAGCTTTCTATTTTTTAAATGAAATTTGTACGGGAACTCTATTCTGATTAATCTGATTTGTTTTGAGAATACAGTAGAATTTTAGCTTTGGGATTTAATCCGTCATTACATCTTTTGGAAAAATCTCAGCCTCGCTTAGGATTTGTAAGTGTTTGTTTAATAGAGGATTAATAAAGGGGTCACCACCATTTGAAGCTATGATTATAAGAACATACCCTATGACTGTGATTTGTAGTTGTACAGAAGATTATTATTAAGAAGACTATGATTTGCAGTTGCCCAGAAGATTAAGAAGACTGTGATTTGTAGTTGCACAGAAGATTAAGAAGATTGTGATTTGTAGTTGTACTATTACCACTTGTACAGAAGATTACCAGATATAATTCTTAAGTTTCTTAATATCTTGTTTACTCTAGAAATGTTTTTTTAGCGTCTTTTTTAAAAATATTAATAAGATTTTTAATCTATACGTTCTTTGCCTTTTTTTAAAGGCATATGATAACTTTTAATTCTTAAAAAAAGAAATGCGTTCAAATTAGCATTGCAATAAATATTAAAATTAATTGAGATTCCTCCAAAATAAAACAAATTGGGAATCTTCCACAAAATTCCACAAAGTATGACGTGGAAGGTTTCGTGAATAAATTCTGCAACTATAGTTCCCTTTGATTGATCATATTAAGAGACGTTACGCATGTCTAAAATTTCGACCATTCTTTATGCACTGTTGAGAAAATATATGAAGAAACACGAAGTAAAAAGTTTACCAACATACAACCTAGTATGCTATGAAGAGGAAGTTTAGATATCGAAAATAATTAAATCAATTTTATTCTCGTCAAGCAATTTTATTTAAAACAGTAAGACCAATTGTCACAATTCTTCGGTCGCTTATGGATTTGAATGCACAGAATCAAGAGGTATTTTTATAAATCAACACCATTGTTTTACTAATAAATTTTCTATCAAATCTTATCTTAAGAGGTCTCAGAGGTGTTAACTTTCTCAAGCGATGGAAATATAAACAATTTTCAAACAGGTATAATTCTTTTAAATTTAAATTAAGTAATTCGAATATCTTACACATTATTTACAAAGGATTATGGTTTCAAAAAAGTACGAAATGTTTGAAATATAATCATAATTTTAAAAATTATAAGCATATGAAAATAATAAATAATTTTGTAATAAATATTAAGTAAATTTTGCGTTACGCTCGCTATTATCTAAAATAGTAGCCTTTGATGTATAAAACTTTTTAGAATTACAAAATGTATCATACTCTTTAAACCCTACTAATTTCAGAGTAATACATCTTTTGTATTTCAAAATATTGAAATTTATTTTAAAAAATTTGAAAACGTAATTTTTTATTTTTTAAAAAATAAAATGCATTATTCTATTTATATAAAAATACTACAGTGTAATAAGGATACATTTATAACTTTAAAAAACAACTTATTGCTAGTAATTAAAGCTACTGTTTTAGAAAATAGCTTTCGCAACGTACAGTTATTTAATACTTCTTATAGATTTTCTAATATTTCTTATTTTAATATGCTTATATTTTTTAAAATTATGATTATATTTTAAATATTTTACACTTTTCTGAAGCCCCTTTTCTTTACAAATAATGTGTGATTCGAATTATTTAATTTTAATTTCAAAGAGTTATATATATTTGAATATTGTTTATATTTTCAGCCCTCTAGAGGGAAATTTAATATCCTTGAAACCCCTTAAACAAAGGAAGTGGTCAAAATATCCTAGATATCTGTAATAATAAATTAGATCATTTAACATACGGTTCATTCCGCAGCACAGATAATCACTTTGGGAATCTTCGATCTCCTTTACTTTAATACTAATTTCAGTATCAGCTTGACGACGATCGACTACCTTTCTCTCTTCGCTTGACTTTAAATTACAACTCACATTTACATAAAATATGGTTTGGGCAAGGAAAGTGATTTTATAATAATGTAGCAGTTAAAAAATATTTTTCAAGAGGATTAGTCAGAAACGCGAATGTAACGTATTCTGCAATGAATGCATTCAGTTAAAACCAGTAATATACATAAAAAAAATTCTTAGTCAATTTCTATTTAGATCAACAAAGAAAGATCTTGTTTTAGTTAATTAAATTTAATTAATGAATTGAAAAAAATGTATCAACATTAAGTGTCATCCACTACAAGTTAAAAAAAAAATATTCGAAGACAAGAAAAAAAATCGTTAGAAAGACTTACTGGGGCCATCTGTTGGTTATAGTTCTAAGTTCTACAGAAATAGCACACAGAATAAATTTAAAATTATAAAATGAATGAAATTTATGAATGAAGTTTATAATGAATGAAATTTATTATAAAATGAATTAATATTTGTAAAAACTGTGTTACAACAAGTGGCATTCAATACAAGTTCAAAAAAATGTATTTGAACTTCAGTGGATGAATAAAAAGCATTTTATTAACGATTGAAAATTTGAAAAAGATAAATATATGTATATGTATATGTATAATATATATATAGGGAAAGTGTGAACTAATAGTAGGAATTGAAAACCTTGGAAATAAATGTTCATAAAAATGGCTCTAATTTTTTTTTTTTTTTTAGATTTTGGATATTTATACATTTAAATAGAATGAATACCAAATAAGACTATTTACAGACTTATATGCTATGCATTCAATTCAACGTTATATTTCTTTTGTAAAGGACGTTCACACTGTATTAATAAACTCCATTGATTTATATTCTTACTTGCTTAGTTTATATAAAAAGAAATTTGAATTCAACTTGAATACCTCCAAATGGACTTTTTACGAAAAAAAACTTTCCACGTAAAATTAAAAAAAATTTTTCGCGAAAGGTTTTTTTTCTCTCTCTAAGTATTACTCTCATGAATAAGTATATTTTTTATATTTCTTTGAGAAAAAAAGAACAACTTCTAAACAATGAATAAATTTCGAGGTTTTTATTTTTTAGGTAATTTTTCCATTAGGTTTAATAGTTACAAATACTTTTTTCTGCTGTTTTTTCTTCTTGCGATTAAGGAAGATTTAAACAGAGAAAGAACTGATTTTTATCTTTTTTCTTGAATATTAGTTTATTCGCATTATGAGTAGGATTACTTATGTAAGTCTTTATAATTTTTTTATTTAATTGGTTATTTTATTTTTAAAATTTCAGATATACCACCTATTGAAAATAATCGCATTTTATACGAAAAAAATTTATTTATCAAAATATCCCCCATTGCATTAAGCAAACGTTTCCCAATGGGAAGCAAATTTCTATAAAATCCATTTTTATAAAATTATTTATTTTAAAAAGATGTCACTTTTTAAAAAAAATTCTTTATCGTTATTAAATTGTTCGTAATACACAGGATTGTTCAAAGATAAAACAACTGATAATTCCATGGAATTAAGTCTGAGGAATAAGGAAAATTTGGAAGGATCTTTCATTCTAACTTTATTTTAAATTCTGGTATTTATACTTGAAAGCTTGGAATACACATTTTATAAATGCTTCCATATTGTTTTCTCTTTCATTCTAAACACTTCTGAAAGCTGTTCACACGTTAAAATGGAATTGATTCCAATCATTGCTTCCAATTCGCCTTGATTTATATTTGGTGGTTTACATCAGTGCTCCTCAACCTTTTTATCGCTGTGGACCGGTCAACGTTTGATCATATTACCGCGGACCGCTGAGGGTGGGACACGTTGATTGTTTATGTTTTATATTGTTTTGATTTAACAATTTTAATTTAGTTATATTTAGATATGCCTTCACAGAATAAAATATAGTTACACCATAAATGAATAAAAGTGATTTATAACGAGGAATATAAAGTCATTGGAAAGTTGCGCAAATCCGAGAGAAATGCACCACTTTAAATAAAATGGCAATATTTTAATGTTCTTTAGGCGGCCCGGCACTAATTGATCCACGGACCAGGGGTTGCGGATCACTAGTTTACATGATTTTGTATCATCTTAGAGAAATTCACTTCAAACATTTAAACCCTGTTTGTGTCGTTTTTGACGTAACTATCTTTGCTACGAACATAGTACTCTTTTTTTTTGCAGCATCTGTAGTTTTCTGGAATTTTTAAGGCCTGATTTGTCGACGTGCTTCTAATGAAATTCTGAGAAATTTAAAACGGAACCATACTGACACCAAAAAAAAAATATTTTGCCTCGTGTAAATTTTGATATATTTCTGGTATTAGTATAGATAATGATCATTTCAAGCCTTCGGTATG
>BMAV01007687.1:42047-62339 GCA_019973955.1 Trichonephila inaurata madagascariensis
TTTGTCAAAATGTCCTTAAAACAATTTTATACATGTACTCTAATCTAAGTGACACTAAATATCATGCAAATTATCCATTTATGCGCTTTTTTTAAAATCACGGTTTCGAACGTAGTCGGATACCTTAAAGAGTATAATAAAGATATTTAACAGAATAATTAGGTATTTCATGAAATATCATACTTTACCTAGTTATTCCATGAAATAGCTACTGATAGACCATTAAAGGGTGAAAAAAAACTAATTTCAAAGTTATTTTACAAATTAATTGATAATTAATAGCTAACATCTCGAAAAATACATTTTATCTCTATTGCGGATGATTAATTGATAAAGAATAAGGAAAAGGAAATGATATATAATTTATTATTGCTCATATTGCTAGCATTAATGAAACAGAAAGGAAAAAAAATATTATGTATATGTACACAATTAACTTTTTTCTGCTCCTTGAAAACTTCAAGGATATCACAATGCTGGAGTAACTAATAGTCACGTGGTGATATTTTCTGTGCTATTTTAATACTTTTTACTTCTGCTGTTAAAGTTAATAATTTTTCACGAGTAAGTGCAGCACTGTTTTCCTTTGTCCCACACTTATTTAATAAAGATTCAAATCTGTCTTGCATCAGGTTGTGTGAGATCTCCCAATCCTGCATGTCTGTCTTAAAATAGGTTGCAAATATATTTTTTAATAATCCAAAATGTAAAACGCTAACTTACATACACCGTTTAAATTCTACATTTCAAACAATGGACTGAAGGATGCACACATCTCATTGCAAAGCAGCTAAAAGGGGTTCAAAACTGACTAAAAGCAGCTAGGTTCAGCTCAAAGAACTTTCCGCAAGTGCCGTATTTCATACTTTAAGGTATCCGACTACGTTCAAAACCATGATTTTAAAAAAAAGTGCATAAATGGATAATTTTCATGATATTTAGTGTCACTCAGATTAGAATACATGCATAAAATTGTTTTAAGGACATTTTGACAAAAAAAAAATTATTTAAATACAATATTTCGGCAAAAAATTAACTTAGAATAACCCTTTTTCAACATGTTCTCCTTTTGCGAAAAATGATTCTTATTATAATAATATTTTGCCTGTATATAGCTCAGACCTCTGTATAGAGGCTCAACTAGAATTTTGAAAAATTCGCATTATTTTCAGAGTTACCACCAATTGCGATAATTATTGGCGTTTTTTCTTAAAATTGCTCCCCTCTGTTGTCGTAAAATATGGATAAACCCACTTCTAAGTTACATATTTCAAAAACTCTAGTTGAGCCTCTGTAGAGAGGTCCGAGCTATATACAGGCAAAATATTATTATAATAGAAGTATTTTTCACAAAAGGAGAACATTTTGAAAAAATAAAATTCTAAGTTAATTTTTAGCCGAAATATTGTATTTAAATAATTTTTTTTTGTCAAAATGTCCTTAAAACAGTTTTATACATTTATTCAAATCTAAGTGACACTAAATATGAAAATTATCCATGTATGCGCTTTTGCGGAATCACGGTTTCGAACGTAGTCGGATACCTTAACGATCAAGTAATCGTTATTTTACAGAATATCTAGTCACAAATCGTAGAATTCAATAATTTTATATGCTTTAAATGACTTGTTTAGTTATTTCATGAAATACCTAGTTATTTTATGAAATAACGTATTTCACTCTTTAACCCTTTATCTACCGCATTATGATGTAATGCAGTTTCTTTCATGCCATATATTTTTTTTAATAACTACGTTGAAAATTAAGGGATATACATAACAAAATACTCAGATTTGGGAAATTTAATCCGTTAGAGCTGATTAATTAATTAAAAATAATCAACTATAAAATTAAAGAATATACCTGCTAAATACTGTAAGTATTCGTAAAAATGATTATTCTATGTAATTTTAAAGTGAGTGGTACTTATAAGTACCAGCAGTCGATAAAGGGTTAACGGTAACATATATAAAAAGAGAAAAGCAACTCACACTCACTCATCACGATATTTCGTAATTATTAGACTAGTTTTCTTGAAATTTAGTAGGCATGTTCCTATCATGAAGTAGAGATCCGGGTAGGAGAGATTTTACAAAACTCGCCGCCCAATGGACGTTGCTAGGGCTTTTATATAAGGAATGTTGTAGATAAATATATTTCAGCATTTAACTATTAGACCTACTGATTCGAAATTTAGTAGGCGTGATTTCTTATATAGAGCAGAGATCCGCTATGAAAAGATTTATGAAAATCGATTTCTATGCGAATGACTGGGATGTATTGATAAAAAAAATTCCTGTTTTCGGGTATTTAAACCTACAGTAAGAAAATTTTGTTTGCATGTTTTGTTCAATTGAAATCCGCTGCGAGCTGGTGTTACAAAAATCAATTCTTAAAGGGGCTAAAAGGCTTACTGATAAAATTTCCGTTTTTAAACTATTAGATTAAAACTTATAATTTGGCAAGCATGTTTATTTTGTTGAGTAGAGATTACTAAAAATGTGTTTCGTAGAAATCTACTTTAAGGAAGGGGGTTACGGGGGTGTTAATTTTCTCATTTGAATAAGTATCGGTATTGGCTGTCTGAAAATTGATATAATCATACAATACTGCATAGCTACGCTCTACTGCAGCGTTTCTCAAACTGTGGGATGTACCCCTCTGGGGTGCCGCGATAACCTTACTTGGGGGGTGCGAGAATATCGAAAAATTGAAAACAAAAGATTATTTAAAAAATTATTACTTTTCTGAAAGGAAGCAAAACAAAAGATATTCTGACATAGTAAAAAATAAAATACACATTTGCACATATTTAAAGCATTTATAAACGTATTAGCACTGCACAATGGATTTGATAATTAATTTAATAATACTAAGTAAAGAACAAATTTAATAATTACGAGTGATCCTATGGGCTTGTAATGTATAAAATTATATACAAAACTAAATACTTATCTTGATAATTTGTACGGTTTATAATTAAAATAGTATTGCAGCTTTAGCGCGCGCAATATATATTATTATTAAATTCAATACATTGTTATTGTATGGAGGGGAAGGGGGTGCGATAAAAATTGTGATTGAAATATGGGTCGCAAATATTGAAAGTTTGAAAAGCACTGCTCTACTGTCTATTTAGCTCTGTCTATCTATAAATAAATAGACACACACACATGCATATAGCACACTATATATATAAAGTCAAAGAAACATGTTATGTACACCGAAAAATTTCATGTCCAAACTTCGGAATTTAAAAAACGAAATTTTTAGTCCACATTGGATTTAAATATTTAAGATACATATTAAAAAAAGAGTTTTGGAATGTATAATTTATATTTAAATTTTAGATATTAGAGTTAAGTAAAGTAATCTGAACTTGAAGTGTTTTTTTATTATCACAGCAAAAAAAAAAAAAAAAAAATTAATCTTCGTTAAAGTTTGTGTGATAGAATTATCTTGCAAAAAGCCTTTATATTTATTTAGCTTCTCGTAAGTAATTCTTTACGACAAAGGAAATTATTCATAAAGAAGACACGATAAAATTAATGAAATGGAAAGCGATATAAACTTCTTAAATAATAATAATTCTTTTTCATTAAGTCTACTGGTAGATACATGAAATTATAATTTATCTGAAATAGATGCAAATTATCATTTTTTCTGAGATAATTATTTAAAAATATCTACTTTTTATGACATAATTATAAAAAGGGTACTCAATTCGCCATACTCCATATACTTAAACTACAAGAAGTTTAAGAGATAACTGTCATACAATTCATTAAACTTTGTGCATTCTGAAATTTCATTTAGATTGTGCATTGATTATTATATTTTTTCTCCCTCTTATCAAACGTACTATTGTTTTGATTGATGTGGATGCATTGGAATTATTTCATGGTAGATATAATTATCATAAGGTTTGCGGACACATTTTTGTATACCTTTCTTTACGAACACCTGTTAAAGTGACAGGCAGTACAGGAAACTACGTATTTTCTTTAAAAAAATGATTAACTTAATTTCAAAAAAGTTATAGTCTTAACATACTTATAAAAAGTTAGTTAAATATTTTACTATATTATATGAATAAACTTAATACTTTTCTGAATAAATTGAAAAAAAAATAATAATAATGGTCCCCTAAACCTAGCATTAAAGAAGTTTTTTAAATGAAAAATATATCTTTATAAAAGAAAAAGTAGTGCCTATAAAAGCGTCTCCATGAAGATTATTATTTATCATGGAAATATATATACATTTCATAGAAATAAATAGTTAAAATTAAATTTTTATAGCTAAACTTCATTTTTATAGTAATCAAGCGCATTTATAGTTATTCTGAATTAAAGTCAAATTAGTAAAAATTTCCTCGAAATTTTCTAAGCTAAAAATTAATTGCAACTTTAAAATAAAATAGAATTTTTTCTGGTGTTGTATATAACTGAATAATACATTTTTAAAAATATGGATGAGAATTTTAAATACAGAGAAAATAATGTTCCAATTTTTGAAAAAGTATATATATATATATATATATTATTTTTCTACACCTCAACGGGAAAAAGAGAAAATCATCAAGTTTTGGGATTGAATATATATATTTATATGTTTTCCCTTAACATTCTCAACTTAACTTCTTCAACATGTAAATAAAATTACTTCTTATATCCCTATTGGAGTTCTTCTTATATCCCTATTGTAACAGTTGGTTTCAAAAGCTTTTATTTAATGGTAGGACTAGCTCAGGTGTGGCGAATCTTTATGGATCAGCGTGACATTTTTTTTTTCAAGAAGTGTTTTATGAGGTATAGACGTGCCGTTAAATAATTTTGACTTGTGATTGGAAAATAGTAAAACTAAATACCAACAACTCAAAACTTTGTATTTACTACGAAAAAATACCCTTTGCACTGTACAGTTGTAAATGTTTTAGTTATACTAGTAATTCAAATTAAAGTAACATTAGTGTGACTTCTGTTGTTACAAATTGGATGACAAATAACTTGTATTAGGATTGTAAGATGTTACTTTTATAGTAGAATGCATGCTGAATTGGAGTCATCTGCCAAATGGTTTCTAAGCAATTAATTATTTTTGCTGTAGTTAACTTTTTTTGACAAGAGAATTTGTGATTTGTTTCAAATGCTGTTTTACAGACGATGTTCTGCATACCACTGTTCCAAAACATAAAACACGCACTGCTTTGTCGCCTTTCTAATAATGCCCTATTTCTAAATTCACCAAGTTTGGAATTTTTTGTTACACATACTATCTTGCACTTTTTCTTTTTTTGCTGAACTAGCCATGTTAAATAACAGTTGAAAGTTGTAAATATAACACAAACTTTAAAATACATTTGTGTCGTCGAAATTATTCTATGCGTAGACAAATTTTGCATCATAAGCAAATGCAGTCCAGGACATAACTAAGGCGAGACAATAACAAACGAGTGTGCTCCCCGCCATCCTGGGACCAATCCCTCGCATTTGTTTGTAATACTTCATAGTGAACTTTGTTATTTTGAAGTAAAATGCAGACCATTTTGATCGGTGGCGTGCCCAAAATATTGTGTCGCGTGCCATTGTTGGCACGTGTGCCACTGGTTCTCCATCTCTGGACTAGCTTCAATCAAACAATATTGAATAGAATAGCGGAGTCCATTAAGTTAAAATCCAACTACTTAGAGGGTTCTCATGAAGTATAGCGTGGAGATCTGGTGCAAGAAATATACTCTTCACCCAAACATTGCTCAAGGGGACGTGATAGTCTGGTTGGTAGGTTAATGGATTCGTAGACAATGTGCTGTAGGTCTCAAATTTTGAAAATCTTTGCATAGTCGGTGAGGCATTTGAAAGGAGTCTGGACGGAAAGTCTTTACATTGGTGGGGATGCTGAGAGTGTGGTACCAGCTTTTCACATTTCTTGACAATGGTCCAGAATTATGAAGTTCGTCGCCAGCAGTAATCGATTTGCTTCAACAGAACATGTTTATTCAAGTGAATCATAACTCAAAGTTATGCTATCTGGTTTTAATGCTGGACTTCTATTTATTTCTAATTACACATAAATTTTATTTTTCTTTCTATTGATCACTTAAATTTTTGTTCCTTCAAATTTTTTTCTATAAGATCTCGTCTAAAATTATAACTTAGATGCTTGTAAAATACGAGATAAAGAATTTCTTTTTAATTCCTATATTATTAGTTTTTTCACTCTCTCTCTCTCTCTCTCTATATATATATATATTGTTCAAATTTTCAATCGTTAATAAAATACTTTTTATTCATTCACTCAAGTTCAAATACATTTTTTTAAACTTGAAGTGGATGACGCTTGATGTTAAGTTTCTTCAAATATCAATTTAATTTAATGAATACATAGTAACAAAAATAATTGTCCAACACCATATATAAAAAGGAAAACCGCTTGTTGTGTGTCTGTAGTTCAATGGATATTGCGTTGGACTTCTAATCTAAAGGTCGTAAGTTCGAATCCCAATTGGGGTCGCCTGATTTTTAAGAGAATGGGTTTTTTTTTTACTATACTATTTTATTGGAATAACTAAATTTAATTAATGAATAAATATAGTAACAAAAACAAAAAATAATAGTCCAACACCCCATATATAGAAAAGAAAGGGGAAAATTGCAAGGAAAATCGCTTTCTATTTTGCCATTGAATATTTTGATTCTGTCATATGCATATCATATTTATATTAATTGAAACTATTTAATAAAAAGTAACTAAAATATAAAATTTTCTTTGTTGTCCTAAGTAGAAATAGAATTTATAAAAAAAAATTATTACTTATTATTTTTAAAATCGCATTTGAAGGTATATAACTGCTAAGAGTTTGGTGCATGAAAATCCTTTTATTTGGTGTACTTGGAAATTTCGGAATTGCTCTACCTTATACATGAAACCTTGATACAAATTATTGTAATGTATTCTAAAAGTTATGTAGAAAATAATCTCACATCATAATTTATTGTAACAGAATTTAATTAAATCTGAATCATTCGTGGGGATAAATCCCGTGTTAATTTATTATAAGATGGGATTTAATAAAATTCGTCACATTTTATGGGTTTGTGGAAAATTAAGTCTGTAGTGTTTTGAGCATTATATTCAGATTTAGTTGTGCTAATTACTTCGAATCAAATAGACTGGTTGTAGAAGTTATAAAATGCAAACTCATTAAATAAAAAAGTCTGCATTTGCTTTAAGGTATCCGATTACGTTCGGAACCGTGATTTTAAAAAAGCGCATAAATGGATTATGTTCATGATATTTAGTGTCACTTAGATTAGACTACATGTATAAAATTGTTTTAAGGATATATGTTTTGACAAAAAAAATTATCTAAATACAATATTTTGCCAAAAAATTAACTTAGAATAATCTTTGTTCAAAATGTTCTCCTTTTGTGAAAAATGCTTCTAGTATAATAATATTTTGCCTGTATATAGCTCAGACCTCTTTACAGAGGCTCAACTATGACTTTTGAAAAATTACCATTATTTTCAGAGTTACAACAAAATGAAATAATTATCGGCGTTTTTTTCTTAAAATTGCTCCCCTCTGCTGTCGTAAAATATGGATAAACCCACTTCTAAGTTATATATTTCAAAAATTCTAGTTGAGCCTCTGTACAGAGGACTGAGCTATATACAGGCAAAATATTATTATAATAGAAGCATTTTTCACAAAAGGAGATCATTTTGAAAAAAACTATTCAAAGTTAATTTTTTGCTGAAATATTGTATTTAAATAAATATTTGTGTTAAAATGTCTTTTTAAAACAATTGTATACATGTATTCTAATCTAAGTGACACTAATCATCATGAAAATTATCCATTTATGCGCTTTTGCAAAATCACGGTTCCGAACGTAGTAGGATACCTTAAGAATTGAATATAATTAAGACAAAAGAGTTATTTGAAACAAAACTCCTGTGTTCTTTTTCCTTGCATATAACAGAATTAAGGGGTCACAGTAGGGTTCAATGGTCAAAAATCGATCAAAAATGAAACAAATTATTTTAGCCCATATTATTCTTTATATAATTTTCTATAATTTCGCAATTCCAGAAATGCAGATTTGTGATATCTTTAAGGTTAATTTTTATTTGCATCTTAATAGCAAATAAATAAAAATGCTATATTATAAACAAATATATGAGTTGCAATGTTACAAATTTTCATGAAAATAGAGGCCTTTTTCTGTCCGAAAATGTGCTTCGCGTTTAATTCGAACTTCCGTAAATTTGGCGAAAACAATCTTAAAGTAGCCCAACATGTTGAAATGACAAAACATATATCTCTTTTGTTTTTTTATTTTATTGAATATAGCTATCTTTTGACTTCACAAAACATACTTCGTTTAGTTTGTAAAATACCTAGAGGCCAAGTTACACACAATCAGTTTTATAAAATTAGAAAAACTAGAAGTTGGTCCTTAATCTACCACACAGAAGTGAGCATTTAAATTGCTAAAATCTATCATGGTGAGTCTGATAACACAAAATACTATGAATGTGCATTTTTATGAAACTTTTGAACCTGCTATTGATATTTTTTCTAGAGAATGTAATACAACATTTCTTTTTGTATGAATATTTTTTGAAATATGGCCCGTTACCTAAATAATGGTCTCATAAATTATGTCACACTTCTTATAATATTTACTCATCTGCTCTAAAACTTTAAAATTTTAATAAAACATTAAAATTTTTGAGCATTTTCTAGATAAATGCATCTAATTAGTTTTAGTAATACTTTTGCTGTTATAAGTTTATAATTTTTTTCTCTACTTTTGCTTTCAAGTTTTTCCAAAAATATTGCTAAATTTTCACTTACATTGAAATTTGTGTAATAGTTAGATTGTTTTTTTTAAAAAAAATATTGTTAGTTAACTATTAGTATTTATTGATATTGATGTCTAAGAAAGCATTTATAATGTTTTAGCATGCTATGTTCGGATCCTAATCACAAACTAGGTAAACTTGTATAAAATACGCAATTTCAAACTTATATAAAAAATTATGTAGTAAAAAAAAAAAATTCTTTTTTAAAAAAGTACTTTCTTCTTTAAGAGTGTTTTTCTCCTTAACTTTCTGCGTATTTTTGCACACTCTAAAAATCAGTCAAATTTTGTTTATTAACACAGGCATGTTTTTGATTTGTTTCAGAAGTAAATAAAAGCACTATCGACTTATTAAATCCAGTCAGACCTCCTGTTTTGTCCACATTAATTCAAGAGAGTGCAAAGAATAAAGGAGCATATCGAGTGTTATTAGTATAACCGACAAGAGAGGGTAAAAAAAATAAGTAATGCAATTTTTGAAATGGCAGCCGAATGCTTAACAAAGCTGACGCACTTTTGGTTTCTTTAATCACTTTAACAACAAATATTATTAATAGCACTTTTATTCTGAATGCTAGTTCAGTCCTCAATTTCATTTACGTTCTAAGACATGACGAACTCATTCATTTGATTATAACCCTCCAAAGGGACTCATTAAACGTTGGAATTTAATTACACCCAATCTACATTTTTCTGTTAGGAACATTTTTTTTTTATCCTTCTTAAAGATGATTTATTCTGTTTTTTTCCTTTACTTTTTTTTTATCTGTTTTGTTTTGTTTTTTCACTGCTGCTGCTGTCATGTGTACAAGTACTTTTGCGAAATAATGTGCAACATTTTTTTTTTCTTTGAAGAAGACTGCTGTATGTAAATATTTTCTTCAAATGGGTCTGAAGTTTTGTGGGATTGTGATATGCATTGTCTCGAAAACATTGAAATTCATGGCATGGTAATGAAAGGTTCCTCGTCTTAATTTTATGTAATGAGTATTCTGCGCGTCAAAGTCGATGGACAAAAAACATCTTTATGGCCGTTTCTTAGTAATTCCACCGTTAGCTGATGTGTTTACTTGAACATTATACAAAAAAAAAATTAAATGTATAAATAGTATAGATAAATTTTATTTAAGGATACTTTGAATGTTAAAAAAATATTTTTGTGTGTTTTTTTTTTAAATTGATATATTTATTAATTTATTTTACAAATTTTTAAAATTTTTTTTTTTTTTTTTTTTGTAAAGAAATGGAGATATATGGATTTTTTTGTGGTTTTTAAATTTCTTTAGACATTTTAAGAAAAATATGCTAAAATTAAGAAGAGAAAAAGAAATTATTATTACTTAAATGGGAAAAAATTGGTTTAAATTTACCAAAAATAACATAAACGGGGCCCATTCTGTGCCAAAAGTTTACGAACTAATTTTTCGTTTTTCAATTCTAATGTGTTGCTATGTTTTCATTTTTGGAATAACCTTCAGGCTAAGAGATATTTTAATTTTTACTAAGGCTTTTTTTTATTTCTAATGTTCTGCCGATTGGAGTTTCTCCATTGAAGATCCAGTAACAATTCCCCGAAAGCTGGTATTTCTTTTTTTAGTGCGGCACCATATAGGTGGATACCAATAGCCACAGGTAATTAACGCCCAGTTTCCTACCTAGAGGGAGGCACCTGAGCTCTGATGATGCGAACCTGTACTAGAATTTAATTTTGCCTAGAGCACCTACAAGTCTAACAGACACTCTAGGGCAGTGCTTCTCAAACTTTCAATGTTTGCGACCCAATTTATATTCTTAATTTTTATCGCGCCCCCTTCACACAATAACAATCTATTGAATGAAATAATAATGCACTTTGACGCGTTAAAGCTACCTTATGATTTTTTTAATCAAAAACTGTACAAATTATCAAGAGAAGTATAAAATTTTGTAAATGACAAGGCTACGTGAATCCCTAGTAATTATTAAACTTGTTATTCACTTTGTATTGTGAGATGAATTATCAAATACATTGATAATTATTCTCAGTACTGATACAATTATAACTCCCACATTACTGACACATTTATAAGTACATTATATCAGTGTAAATGTGCATTTTATTTTTATTATGTCCGAATGTATATTTTGATTTGCTTCCTTTCAGTAAATTTGTAATGTTTTAAAACTATTTTTGACTTTTTGGTATGTTTACGCCCCTCTTGTAGAGTCATCACGTCTCCTTAGGGAGGCGTGCTCCACAGTTTGAGAAACGCTGGATTACAGAAAATGAAACATTTTTTTTAAAGTATAGGATCAGATAGTTAATGAACGTATCAAGGTGGAAACTTATTTTTGATGAAATAATATCACCAGCTAATATATATAAATTTTATCAGTGTAAATGCGTATTTTTTTATATGTCAGAAAGTATTTTGTTCACTTCGTTCCAGTAAATTAATTTTTTAAACCTTTTATTTTCGATATGCTCGCACTCCCCTTGTGAGGGTTATCACGCCCCCTAGGGGCGCGCCACACAGTTTGAGAAACGCTGCTCTAGGGATATTTTACATGCCGCATAATCATACCGTATGGCAACTGTAGATTTTCTGCATCATGAAAATTCACCAACTTGGGCTGGGGTCGAAAACTGAGCTTTAGGTGTTGAATGCCAGCGATAAACCAACCACGCCACCCAGTCGGCATTTTTACTAAAACTAGTGCACTTTATCTTAGTTATTATACGAAATTGCTTAGTCGCGCTAAAGCCGTGTTGTAGGTTTATCACGAAAATATAGCATTATTTAATTCAATTCATTGTTATTGAATGAAGGGAGGGTGATGAAAATTATGATTGAATATTGGGTTGCAAATATTGAAAGTTTGAGAAGCACTAGATTAAATGGATAGTTTGATCCATGTCGGATATACTTATGTAAGTAAATTAATAAAAATATCAGCTGTGAGGTTTAGTTCTCGTTTCAGGTTAAGCAAATTCATTTTTGATAGATGATGAAATTCTTATATGTGTTTAACTTTATAGCACTTTATAGCAAGTGACTTTATATTTACTGATTTAGGATTTGCAATATTGCTCATTATTTATGCAAACAAATTATAAAAAGACTCGATGTGAATTCTAATTATACTAATTTGATATAATATATTGTTCGCTCTCTCTTATCAGTGTAATAAAAGCTTAATTTTTATAACAAAGGTGTCTTAACTAAAAACTCTTTAATTCTTTGAATACACAAGAGTAATAGTAAAATGAAACAGTATAAAGGCGTGAATAGTTTTTGTTAAAATAAGATTTTATATTTCTTCTCTGATTATAATTCATAATTATACCGTCAACTGACATTAGCTCTGGGGATTATCCAGAATTCTGTGATGTCCAATTAAATCCAAATCTTTGAAGACTTGACTTAAAATGACAAGATCCTTCTTCATTACTTCATTGGACAATCCTAATATATTATTTCCCATCCAAAACTCTGTATTTTGTTTATTATCATGTCATGGCCTCTAAAAGCATTTAACAAGAAAAAGGTTAGAAAAAAATATTACATGATTTTGAAGGCAGGAGTTGTATTATTTTTTGAAGATTGTGAGACAGAAAACCCTTTATTTACATTACAAAGAAGTAAAAAAAAAAAACTCTTGAAGGGACTTAATTCAATGATAACAAAGGTATTATTAATACCTGTATCCACTTATTTAATAAATAAAATAGATTTATGAAGAATAAAGAAAAAGAATAAAAGATTGATCTAGAATCTTCTCTACTGGTATTTTTTTTTTTAACTCGGGACAGTATTATCATGAATCAAATTAAAATACTTAATCTAAATTGCAAAAATTAGATAATTTTGAACACAAATGGAAATAATTCATAATCAACTTTGACAACCTCCAGATAATAGCAAACATAAGAATTAATAAGGTATATGGCACCATCTGCAAGAGTGTGTTTGCTTGTTGCTAATTTGGCAGTTTCACAAAAGATAACTGTTAAGAGTGGATAGTTCCTATATGTAACTATGAACAGTATAGCTATAGCGTGCACTTAACTCCAAGTGAAATGCGGACTAAAGCCTTTTGTTATAAGTATCTGTCGGAAAGCTTTGCTCCACGGCAATATATCTCTAGTCTGTAACACCCTATAGGGTATTGATCAGAAAATAGGTCCTACTTCCCGATTAATTACAGGTATCTGATATTTAGAATTACCCAAAGGGCTGAAACCCCATATCCGTAAGCTCAGCTTATCAGCTAAATACCCGATATGAGTATCTTTGATTGTGGCCAGTGGTATAGATATGTTTGTTTCCCAACCTGTAAAAGGCAGTACCCAAACAGACGCTGATCCTGATACTGGACTGCACAATGCACGCAACAGGGATCGAAATAACTTTGTAATTTTCAGATAAACAGATAACCAAATCGTAATTCAATGGGATATATCTTCATTGAGAATTGAAATGTCTCGAATCATTGATAATCTCGTGTAGTGTAGATGTAAAGAGAATAAAGCTTTAATCAGAGGTGTCTTTATCACACGTTCTTGGTTCAATATTAAGAGACTGGTCACCAATAATTTGGCGAAGTTTGGCTAATCCTAATTCCATTAAATAGAAGTTGCGGTAGCCAAGTAGTCATAGCTCACGCCCACTGATGTTCTTAGGTTCAAGTTCTAATACTACTAAATACATGTTGCAGGGTGCAACAAGGTTCTGCTTCAAGTTAATTGAAACTTGACTTCAAATTCTTCCTTTTTCGGAAAGAGAAATATCACCCAAAGTTTCGTCTGCTTCACTTGACTAAAGTTGAAAAGTACTAGGTTCACTTCTAAAAGACTTAGAGTAGCTTCTTTTTCGATATGTGTGTGTATTGTATGAATTAGTTTAAAGCAAAACTAATCAAACAATCCATCAAAGATTATATTGTGAAATAACAGTTTGTTAAGCATTAAATTTTGTTTAGTTTAACCTTGATAGGACCATAAGATTGTTAAGAGTAAATATTAGTATAAAAATGTTAATTTTGGTTTACTTGGACGTAAAATAAATAAAAATCATAAGAAAAATACATAACAATGTGTAGTTCTTTGGATCAATGTGTCAATTCAAATTGGATCAGTGTGTAGTTTTATCAGACATTTGCTGTCAATTGTTCAAATATACTTCATTATATTGCAAAATTATATTTAACGAGCAACATAAAACATGTTAGAATACACAATAATACTACATGACACAATATATTAAAATAAGTAATAAGAATACGAATACAGCTAGCAAATGTTTCATCATTAGCATCAATTGATTTGACAGTATGTTTTCTTTTTTCTAAACATCACTGTTTACGTAATTCGGATTGTCATGGTTCTGTTCTGAAATTCTGTGCAAACAGGTACGGCTATAATTAAATGCAACAATCACGAATTTTAAAACGAGGAGAAATGTTTCCCTTAGTCGCGAAAGGGCTAAAAATCATACAGAGTAGTACCACTACGAATGTAATCCTAGTTATTTGATTTCTGGTCAAAGTTTCTGACGTAGAGATTCAAATGTAAATTTAATTGAAAAAAGCCCATAAAAATATTAAATGGTTAAATTAATTTATCATAATATTTGTAAATTTAGTCTTCTTACAGAAGTATTCTTTCATCTAGAACAGTGATTCTCAATCTTTTTTTTTTCGTTGTTGTTGTTTCAGTACACTTTTAACATTTTCAAAATTTAGTGGTACACTAACAATAAAATAAGTTTAAAATAATTTTATTTATCTGTAATACACTCTTCCGTTTTTAAACGAAAGAATAAGTTAAATATAAACCGAATACACTTAATTTATTTCTATAAAATGGCTCGGATTCGGTTCCGGATTTTATTTTCTTCCCTCAGAGTATAATTAATAATCACAAAAAAATTAGCTGCACACAAAAATTCCACGGCACAGTGGTTGAGAGTCAACATTCTAGTAGAAATGTTTTAGATCCTGAATGTTTTGTATTTTTTCTTTGCTTATCGATGTCATACATATTTTGTACATATGTGAAAATGTCTTTGTTCAAGAGCAAACTCTTGAGTGAATGAAAACTCAGTTATTAAATTAAAAAGAAAATTCAATAAATACGTTGAATGGAATCGTGGGTAAATAACAGATCCATTGGATAGTATTACTTGAATCTTTTGAATGGAATAAACTCACTCAATTTTTCATTGTCAACAACACCTCTTCGAAGCAAAATAAGCAAATTAGCATTTTCTGTTTGAATTCACTGAAATATCACATTTAAGTTATAAAGAATATGCTTTCACATAATTGTATGAAAATATTTAATACGCTACCAGCGAAATAATTTAAACAGAATTATTTACTCATTCGATAAAATTTTCTTTTCCGAGCTTGTTAAAAAAAAATCATGAAATGCGCAAACGTAAATAAAAAGAGAAAAAGACGAAAAAGGAAAATAAAACTCATATTTGAAATATTATATGCTAATAACATCACCCGGAACTCGTACTTTTTGAACAAAAGTTAAGAATCAAAAATCCATAATAAGATATTTGAAATGCGAGTAACAGAATCACTTTTTAAAAGAAGAAAACTAATCAAACAACACAACTGATTAGATTAAAATCACATATTTCACTTTTATAAAGAAAAAGAAGAAAAAAAAAAAGCGCATTTCATTTCACTTCCACACAATAAAATTAAACAAGCAAACATTCATTATCCTTTGAATAATGAAGAATACCAAATGTAATGTTTTACATGATGTCTCCAAAATAAAGCAAAGAATCAGCAAAATGTGAAAAGAAAATACTGTATGGAATGCATCCTCGACATTTTTTTTATAAGAAAATGCTGCATTTCGTCTTTCTTCTGATGGAATGTTCAATTTTCTTCATCATATTAGATGAATGATTTTATGTTCTTTTTAAACATTTCTGATTAATTCCAGAATGCATTATTTTTAAACGTGACCTTTATTTTCCACGGATACTGCTCCTTATTTCTTTTACATAATTTTACTACTTTGAACGTGTTTTTTTTATTTCGTGCTATGATAATTGATTTCTTTTGTTATTTTACTAAACATTTTTAGCTTTGATGTTCTTTATATACTCTTTCTCAGTAAAGAGTTAGGGAATTCATTTCCAGGGTTTTGAAAATATTTTGATTCTGGAGCAAAAAAATTTCTTCTTTCTCCTGAGATGTGTTTTTCTTGTTTTTCTTACGTGGAATAAATTATTTCATTAAGAGTATTTGAAATGCAAAAGAAGAAAACACTTTTTTTGTATATAATTTATTCTTTCTTCCTCAAATCATTGATTATTATTTATGGAAATTGTAAGTAAGCTTATCCAGGGAAAAATTTAAAATCTGATTGAATCACATGAATATTATCGAAGAATAAGATTTCAAATACTAGCTGTCATATTTGTGTCGGTTTACAAAATTGATGCAGACTAATTTACGTATTCTTAATTTTGGAAATTTTTTTTATCATTTTTGAATGTTTATATTAAATGTATATGTTTTAAGGAAATTTTTTTAGATTTATTTAAATTAAATATATTTTAGATTTATCTAATTTAAATATATTTCAAATTTACCACCAAGCCAATAAGAATCAAACAGAATGAAAAGCATGATAGATAAGCATTTAAGAGCATGGGATTAAAAAATAATTAAATTTAAGGGGGCAATAGTTTAATCGCAATAAAATGCATGCAATGTGCTCTATCAAAGGTTTCGGTACTTTTCATAGGCCCCCAGTGTGAATTTTCGAAATATAGATTGTTGTAGACATAATTTTTATTTTGGTAATAAGATTTTCCTACACACAATATATTTCATGGAAACATATTTTAAAATTCCTATTTCAAAATTTGAGATGCGTTATATAATTGCATATTTCTTTTAATTATATATTTTTTTTAAAAAAAATATTGGTTTTGAAAGATATCTATTTCATCAAATTTTGTTTATTTTGAAGCACTGTCAAAATATTTGTACATTTTTATTGCTAATAGGTTGCATTAACTATTCATGGAGAGTATTATTTATTTTCTACTTCGAATGAATATTTATATTTTCATAAACCATTCTCGCTTTATTATTATTTTTTTTTATTTCTGAATTAAATGAAATAACTATTTCAATAATTTTATATTTACAATACTTTCTTTAAAATCAAAAAAAATTATAAGAAACAGTCGTGTCTGTTTTATCAATACGTTTATGGCTCTAAAAATAATTTTGGTAATATCAGACTTTCAAATGATGTTAAGAGGTTTTCAGATTAGAGTATATGTAGCTTATTGCAATAAAATATTTCCAAAATACAATTTAAGTTTACAGACATGTAAGACTATCTGTTTCATATTTCATCCATGTTTATGCTTCAATTACAAGAAAATATCTTATTTTGTATAACTCTATGGGTTTGACAGCTCAACAAGAAACATATGCCGATATGAATTCAGATCTTTTTGGAATACACGGGTAGGGAGGAAAATGGAAATCATATTCAAAAAGTCTGACAAAATGTGCACACATCCCTCTTTCTTCTCATATGTATTTTCCAGATATTTATATATTTGAGAGATTTCAGAAATAAATATTATACAATATACTTCTTTTGCCTTTTATACAATTTGGTTTCTGTACAGAAACTTAAAAGAACATATGATATAACATATTTGCGCAACATTTTATCATTTTTTATTTAAATCCTTTTAGATGAAAATTTATTGCAATATATAAAATCTAACAGTGCGATAGACAAAAATTCTACAGAATAGAAATTTTCGAGCTTTTATTACACGGAGAATGATTTAGCAATAAAATTTTTTAGCGAATAAGCCAATACCTGAAGGAAATAAACACTGATTTACTTTTGGCAGTAAATTGTTTTTCTTTTAACACTTGAATAAAAAGGATATGGAGGAAGGGAACTTTTTATGTTGCTCTTTAATATCAATGATAGCCCAGTGGCTGAGTGGTAGTGTATCGCGTTTCCACGCCACAGGTTCGGGTTTCAAATCCCAGACTGGACAAGACTTTCATCCCTTCTGTGGGTTGATAAATGAGTATCAAGCTTGCTTGGGAACTGAACACTGGGGTTTAACATCAGACTGACTATTTGACCGAAACATCTGTACATGTACCCCAGTTCCTAAGGACACGTAAACTGAGATATACTCAGTAGGCCTATATCTTCATGGGCTTTTGCGCCACTGAGTTCAGTTCAGTTCAGTTCTTTAATATCAATACATTTTTTCCGAGGTTTTTCAGTAACAACAAAAACATGCTTGGTCACCGGTAGTTCAAGGCCTGGTGACACCAAGGACCCACTGTGTAGAGGAACTGATGCACGTTAAATCTGTCAAGGCTTAAAGTCCTCAAGTTGGCATGGTGATGAAGTTTGTAGAGTGAGTATAAGTTCTGGTGTCGTCCCTTCATTTGACTGAGATCCAAAATTACGAGATGCGTTGCCAATATCCTATGTGCAGCTTTAGGATGTGACTTTATGAAGAATCAAATGGAATAGTCCATTGCTTATAGAAAGATACCGAAAAGAAGCTTGGTCTTGGGACTCAGTAATTAAAGATGAGAATAATTCGATTTATGATGTTATGAGTTACGTCATAGTTTAGATTCTCAAGATTTCCATGTAGAATCATCAGAACATAAGCCTGTTAAATCAAATGATGATTTAAAGTACTGGATTCGTGCACATAAGTTGGGAGAGAGACGTTGCAGTTCATATGTCATCCTCGTCAATTTACGCTTTCTAAAGCTCTATAGAACACAAACTTTAATGCTTATAACCTTTGTGTAGCTTCAGTATAATGATTAAAAAACAACCAACCAAGTTATAGGAAACAGATGTAATTTTTGATTCCCGCTTAAGTAACGATTTCACTTAAGGGAAAATTTTCGATTTTCAGGAAAAAACAACTTAATTTTTCTATGTCATTTGATGTAATTTCCACTTTTAAGGTGTGTTGCTAATTGCCATAATGTGTGCAGCATTAGAGTAAGAGGATAGTTGAAACCAATCATCTTTAAATATAAAAAGGTTTTTGAACTCGATGATATTTTAAAGCTTTTTCTTTGAAATGTGTGTATTTAAAATGTAATTGATTTTCTATGAGATTATATATATGTATATATATAAAATTTTTCATTAATTTAAAGAGAAATAAGAAGCTGATGAAAATATATTACTGTTTTTGCGTCAGTGGGGCTTAAATATGCTAATAATTAATCTAGAACCCCTTTTTTCTTTTAATCTGAAAAAGTTTTAGAATTAAGTCTTGTCCAACTAACATCAGGCGAAAAAAAGCAATCTTCATAATGTGTACTTTAACATTCATGAAAAAAATTTTTTTTCACAAAATTCTGTGATTATATAAATAAACCGAAAAAATTCTATTATCTCAGGAAATAGGAGCCATTTCGTTTTGTCAGAAAATAGAAAAGTAATAATAAGCAATAAGGGATAATAAAAACTCAAATAATGAAATAATATTAGAAAGTTGTGGGAAGTTTTAAAAAAAATATATTCCAATTTAACATAATACTAATCAAATTAAATTGCATGAGAATGTGGATATAATATTTAAATTTTCTATAGAAGTTACTTTTGCAACAAGATTCAATTTTAATTAGGCTTTTATGAGAAAATGGTACCTACTCATTTTATAACCATTGATCAAATTCACCAAATCAAAAAACGTTGCCAAATGCTCTGCTATCGTTTCTCCCCTGATGATATATATTAAATATTTTTACGCATTAATAAGTATATATGATATTAATATAATACATGTATGATATAATATTTTAATAGTAATATTTATGACAAATAATATTTTTAATTCATATTTAATATGCATTACTATTGGAGGTACAAATCTGTAATAAATTGTTATATACCAGCTATAACTGATCATGGTCCAAAATTGTGAAGTTCATAGCTAATAGCTCTTGTGCAGCTGTAGAGACAATTCCTTCAACCAATTTATTCAAATCTCAACTTCCAACCACTGCCTAAGATCACGGACTCGTGGCCGGCGTGTTATGAGTTCAAGCCTTATGTCGCTGAAGACCCACTGTGTTGATGGGCTGATGCACGTTAAATCTGTAGGGGCTCAAACATCCTCCCATGGGTGTGGTGTGGAAGCTAGGAAAGAGAGTGGCCAGCTCAGGTGTCGTCATCGTCTCACTTGACTATGGTTAAAAATAATGAGGTCCGTCTCCAAAAGCCCTCGTGTAGCTGAATAGGGTGACGTTAATATTCACTCACTCACTCCAACCATTGCAGAAGATCGTGGAAGGCACCTAAGATTATACTTCAATTTTCTGAACATAAATCCATCACATGATGACTTTAAATCCCATTTTAATGCTATATATATATA
>BMAV01007687.1:62893-83958 GCA_019973955.1 Trichonephila inaurata madagascariensis
TTAACCAAAAAAAAAAAAAAAAAAAAAAACTGCGAAGTAAACAAGAAAAAATAATGTCGAAGGATTTACTGTATTTTCAACATTAAGAAAATAATTTTATACAAAAATTAATGAATTTTAAGGACATTTTATAATTTAAAGCATACAAGTAATATTAAACATACATTATTTTATAATTAGAACACGTTGCAACTCCACTGAGGGTGAAAGAGGATATGGAAGATGTTTCTAGTGAACTGGGCAATGGGGGTTAAAAGTTGCACTTTTTGAATGAGACGTCCAGAACTCTATTGCTCTCGGCAAATTAGGATCTAATAAAAGCAGTTCAAGGTTTATGACCACCATAAAATGTGTTAAAGAGAGAATAACTTGAATTTTTTTTTCAGGAATACTTTAAAAAAAAGGTAAAACGAAAATTGGATCACCAAAGAAAAAGTTCGTTATATAGAAAATGCACTTCTCTATACAGAGGTTATTTTACGAAGAAAATAGTGACATGTTCAATGTCCCAGGAAAGAGTTCGCTATACAGAAAAATTCGCAATATAGAGGTTCGTTATATAGAGGTTCGATTGTACATATGTATCAGCTCTTATTCTGTACGTATGCTTTTTTACCAGAATAAAAAAAAGATACCTTAAAAGTATGGATAATCTGAATATTGCTCTTACACTAAGATTCAAAGTGCTCTTTTTGTATATCCATGTTTCATTTAAGACGAATAAGCGATCAGGCTCTGGTATTTAAGCTTTAAAATTGAAGTCTTAACCCAGTGGATGAGGAGATGCTTAGTATCACTCTAAAACAAAATTGTTTAAATAAATTCATATTAAAACATATTATCTTAAGACAATTTGTATTTAATTCCTGTATGTCTATAGGAGTCATTCTCAAATTTTAATGAATAAATTTGCATTCATAAAACACTAATTCAGTTATATTGCATTCATAAAATGTCCATCATAGCTTATTCATCGAATTGTATTTTTTATACTTGACGTTTATTTTGTATATGGGATAAAATACATTTAAAGATATCTTAATTAATGTTTATATAAACTTATTTTTAAATAACGCATAAAACTGATTTACACAGTAATCATAAGCACTAATAATCTATTTGACAAATTATAAATTAAATCACAGAAAAGTATCATCATAAGTTACAATATTCTCATGCAAAAAGAAAAAGAGATGCACGTTTAATTTACGCTAAAGCCTTTAAACACAAAGTTTCAAAACTGTGTATCAACAGTAAATTTAGAGTTATGCTTCAGTTCATGTTAATTAGATGTAATACAAGCCGCTAAAGATATATATATGCAAATTTTCTGTCTATTACCATAAAGTATTACCAGCTTATATGCACATTCTAAATTAGAATTTTAATTACTCATAGACTTATCTAGACATCACAATTACAAAGTGACTTAATACTAAGTGGTTTCAGCTTTTCGAAAGGATGGCAATTCTTGTTAACTTACGCACCCAAACGCTTATCACGCAACGGAAATTTTAAACCTAAATGATGATACTGCAGAATATAACTTTAATTATAGTTAAGCTCCATTTTACTGCTTCCAAAACTTTTAACGATGAATTTTTTCCCTTTTTAACAAAAACAAAGCTAGCCATCAACAGATAGAAAGCTATATATGGAAAGTAATAAACTCTTCTTTAAATGGCATTTTTACTCCATCAGCTTCTCTGTTTTGCTATCTTTACATTTTCTATATATAGAGCAGTGTTTATGTTAGAAGTATTAGAGATACATTCTTTAACTATGTTTATAGTTTTATCAAAGAATTGAAACTAAATAACTATGTTTCCGGTAATAAGAATTTTTGTATTCTTTTGTGTACTATTCAGACTTAATACGTTTTTGTAATTACATTTAACGATCTGAACGATTGTTAAGGAAGCTTGTTTTTACAATTAGTCTGAAAAAAGTATAAACTTCCAAATGGAGAACTCTGTGTTTTGCAAAAATTGAATAAAATTCGTTACCATTCTAGTGTAATTCCTGAAAAAAAATGTCCAATCTGATTTATAAAAAGAAATAAGTTTTAAAATCTTTAGTTTAAAACATTAAATCCAGAATATACAAAATGATATAGTATACTGTAAAAAGACTTCTAATTAGGTTTTTTATTTAAATACATGGACCGACATTTTTTTAATAATTTTCAGATATAAATAAAATACCCCATAAAATAACACATCTTGCCTTAACTTTAGTAAAGTCCAGAAATTGGAATATTTAGTTATATTTATAATTCTTTTGTAGTTCAATCATTTCCTTTGCTCTTGTTCATAAAATATTTCCCAGCTCATTTTCTGGGCTTTTCTTTTAAAAATAAAAAAACAAACTAATTATTAAACATTTTTAAATTCCAAAGACGTTCGGGATGTGTCGAGGTTCAGTTGCCATATGTCTTTGAAATTTTTCAACACTCACCCTATTTTCTTGACATCAACCAGGTGACTTTTCTTATATCCAGAAAAAAAAACCCTTTGGAGGAGGGGCGGATATTTGACAACAAAATGACGTCATTTAAGAGGTGAAACAATTGTTTTCCACGCTATCTGTTAACCCTCCAAGCGGTCTGCACGTAAAATCTTGCCATTCTAGAGATACTTTTTTTGCCTTCAAGTAAGATTCTCAAAAGCACCATTTTTAAAAATACGGCTCAACCGCTTTTGAGAATCTTAGTTGAAGGCAAAAAAATACGTGCGGTGCACTTTCGAAGCCTCTCTAGAATGGCAAGATTTTACGTGCAGACCACTTAGATGGTTAAATTCTATAACGACAGCTATCGAAAGGTCAAGGTACGCTGGAAGAAATATGTAATTCTGGATGATAACTAAATAGAAAATCTTATGAATAAATAATAAAAATTAAGTTTCTGTCCGATTACTTCTAGCAATATTTAAAAAATATTACGATACTCCCTCAGATTTAGGGACTTGATAGCACAAGGCATAAACCCAGTAGCTGAGTGGTAGCGTGTCGTACTTGCATGCCACAAGTCCGGGATTCAAACCCCGAGTTGGACAATGTCAACTCAGCCTTTCATTTCTTCATTGGGTCAATAAATAAGTACCAAACTTGTTTAGGAACTAAACACTGGGCAGTTCACATCAGACTGAGTACCTGACGGGAACATCTGCTCATGCACCTCACTGCCCACCGTCATGAAAACTAAGATGAGCACCGCAGGCCTTGGAATACTATGGGCTGTTGCGTCACTGAGTTTTATATAGTTTTAACCGTAACGGGGCAGAAAGAAATGAGGGCAAAATTCACCGTAAGCTGAAAAAATGTTAGTAATGGGGTTAAAAGTCCTCACGTTTTGTGAAAGTCTTCAGAGTTGAGTACAACTCGTAACTTTAGATAACATATTCTTAATTTAGCTGTAAAAAGGTTGCAATTAAGTGTTTCTATTCAGTTAAACATGATTATAAAAGCTCTTTCTTTTTCAGTTTATCTCTTAAGCAAAATAATCATGAGACAGAAGAAACTACCTTAGTAATGTTAAATCAGCATCCACCAATAATCATTAAAAATACCAAATAAATTTAAAGAGTTTACAATAACGTCTCAAACACTTTGAGCTACAATATTCCCAGAATATGTGTAGCATTTAGTAGAATTTTTTGTCACTCTTTATTACCCCATGACTTTTAAAATGTCCCCAAATCATCTACAACATCATCAAAATCAACACTATCAGTGTAGATGTTTAACATCACAACACTCATTAATTTATATACTGTTATGAATCTTATGTAATTAATGCCTAAAATAGTGTAAATAATTAATATCTGGATGTTTAATACTTTAATATTGATTTCTGTTGTATTTATTTTACCATAAAAATTGTAATATTCGAAGGCAAAGCCGTCCCTTACATTATACTGTTCAATGAAAAATTGACAAAATATTGGCAATACGGCCACATTGGTATCATTTTTGGTGATTTGACAATCATGTCTGTGACCATATTTGGAGACCTCCCCGATGCTTCTGGAAATCACTGGAGAAATCTATTAGCATCCCACGATCTATGACGCAAGCGGACTTTTTAGAGAAATAGCTGGAAGGCAACTGCGTGGACTATAAATAGCTGTCGCTTGCGGAAACTGAGTCAGTATTACTTCAGATGTTGAGGAGTTCACTAGAGAGCGGTTGCTTGTGTATTTGTATTTTTAGACACTGATAGTAGTGTCCGAGCGCTTCACAAAGTATTAACACCTTATGGGACAACGAAACCTTCTGCGAATTTTACGGCTGTGTCTTGTATTTTTAAGGATTTTTTTTCGACAAAAGTTTTCATCGCTCTTAAAGAATTGGTTTACTCTTTAAACCAGTGTTTCTCAAACTGTGGGGCACGCCCCTCTTAAGGGGTGTGATAACTTTATTAGGTTGCGTGAGCATATTGAAAAGTAAAAAACAAAGGATTATTTTTTTAAAATTACTAATTTACTGAAAGTAAAAAAACAAAACACATTCTGACATAATAAAAAATAAAATACACATTTACACTGATATACTACACTTATAAAGGCATCAGTACTGCACAATGTATTTAATCATTAATTTAACTATACTAAGTTAAGACCGAGTATAATAATTACCAGTGACTACAGGGTCTTATCATATATAAAATTATATACACAAGAATTAATACTTATCTTGATAATTTGTATGGTTTATATTTAATCCCTTAACAGTCGATTGCAAGTTACACGATTCGCTCCCCAACGCCACCGTTTTCTAAGTGGCCCCCCCCATCTGCTCCACGGGGGGGGGGGGCGGAGAAGAAAAGGAATAAATAAGCAAATCTTCTGAAATAAGTACATACTTCTCAAACTCACTGTCAAGAAGGGGCGTAGCTGCCGCCGTATCAATGATACGAGGCCCCAAGCTACAGGGGCCTCATTATGCGTAAGAATAGATTCATAAGATGTAAAAAGGCCCTACCCCCAAGGAAATTTGATACAGGGTCTACTCACAGGACTAGCTAAGGCAGTGCTTTAGAGATTCTTTTATTGCATTCCAAAGCCTTCTGAATAATTTTATGGATAGCAGTACACAGAAAAGATCGTACTTTGGACAGACGTATAAGTACATCCGGGGAAAATAAGGCTTTAGCTGAGCGAGACGTTTATATACACCGGTGGCACTTAAGAGGTTTAAGTCGTATTATAGCTTTAGCATAAAAGTATAGTATTATTGAATTCCATACATTGTTATTGTATGGAGGGGAAGCGATGAAAATTATGATTGAATATTGGGTCGCAAATATTGAAAGTTTGAGAAGCACTGCTTTAAACTGATATAAAATAAGCACACCCCAATCTACGTAACAATGTATATAATAAGTAAGAATGCAATTTCTATTTTACATCAGATAAGTTAAGTATTTTTATGCAAGAATCAATCAGTATCATTCTCTTCTGTATTGTTTCCAGCGTATCTCATTCAATAATTTACAACAATAGTTTAAAACTCAGACATGCATCTAGTATTCTAATTTTTCAGTCTTTAGATATTTCGTAATATTTCAGTTTGCCAATCTGAAATACATTGAAAGATAAAATATATGTATAAAAAATAGACATATTTGAAAATGAATTCTACACTTATATATTCAATGAAAATCATCATTGCCCAATCAAAGCTTTTCAAAGCTTTCAAATTTGTTTCGTTTATTTAAGCTCTCTGAATTCTATAGAGTAGTCACTGAAGCAAAGACTTTTAGTATTAAAGCCAAAATAAGTTTTTTTTAAATTCTGGAATAAAATTAGAAATATTAATTGAACTTCATTTTATGTTTAGAAAATTAAAATAATGTATTTGATCTTTGGACGGATTCTTTTTGTAAACCGACAAAAAGCATTAAAATTGGAGAAAGTATTCATTTTCCGCACTTCTATTCATCATAAAAAATTACACCTTTCTCTGAATCCGATTCTTTGAATTCGATTGCATGTTTACACATTAACAGATCTTCAATTTTTTTAAGTATATTAACTGCTTTAAATAAATACACGAATTTATAAGATAATAAGTAAGCTATTCAATCTAGAAAAATCTTTTTTTCATTTTCAATGTAAAATAAATGTTTTGAAATAAACTGTATGTGTACTGATAAACTATTTTAATGCTTTCATATCTTTTCACCTAATTAATATCATTGTGGTATATTTATTTATTTAAAAAAAAACAAGTTTTGAATTTTGTTTTCGAAATGAATTGTTGTTATATTTCACTTCATATATTTTCAGTTATTTAGAATATTTTAGAGAGTATAATGTACCAAATAAAATACACTCGATTCATAAATCTAAATATTTCATTTCTTTTGCTTTTAAATCTGTTCAGTCCACAATTAAAAATAAACATAAAAATATATCAAATACTTCAAAATAATTTGTGTGCTGTTTTATTTAAGTTAGGAAATATTTCTTACAAGAATTTAAATAAATATAACTATGTGTGTTTGAGTTTTCATATGATTTTACCTTCACTTTTCATTTGTAATGTTTTTAAAGTTAATGGAATCTCTCTCTCTCTCTTAACAAATTTTTCGTAGAAAATAGTGGCCTGAAATAAACATACTAAGTCAGGGATGGCAAACTATTGGCACGCGTGCCATTCATGGCACGCGACACAATATTTTGAGCACGCCAGCGATGAAAATAGTTTGCATTTTATTTCAAAATAACAAAGTTCACTACGAAGTATTACGAACAAACGCGAGTGATCGGTCATTATGGGGCGGGAAGCACACTCGTTTGCTATTGTCTTGTCTTAGCTACGTCATGGTCTATAATTGCTTATGTAGCAAAGCTTGTTTACGCATAGCATAGTTAATTTCATTAACACATCTGTATTTTAAAGTTTATTTCTGTTATATTTTCGATTTGTAAGTGTTATTTAACCTAGCTAGTTCAGCAAAAGAATAAAAATGGCAAGATAGTAAACGTAACAGAGAATTTCAAATTTGGTGGATCTACAAATATGGCATCATTAGTAAAGGCAACAAAGCGGTGTGTGTTTTATGCTCTGTAATAGAGTGGGGTATGCAGAACATCGTCTGTATAAAGGCATTTTGAAACAAATCGCAAATCCTCTTGTCAAAAAAGTGAACCATAGCAAAAATAATTAATTGCTTTAAAACCGATTGGCAGATGATTCCAAATGTGTATGCATTCTACTAAAAGTAATATCTTACAATCCTAATACAAGTTATTTGCCATCCACACACACAATCTACAACAACAGAACTCACACTGATCTTACTTTAATTTGATTTACACGTATAACTAAAACATTTACAACTACACAGTACAAAAGGTATTTTCTCGTTGTAAATAAATAGTTTTGTGTTCTTAGTGTTTAGTTTTATTATTCGTCCAATAATCACCAGTCAAAATTATTTGACGGCACGTCTATACCTCATTAGAAACTACTTTAGAAAAAATGGCACGTTGACCCATAAAAATTCACCACCCCTGTACAAAGTTCTATAAGAAAATAATGTTCATAAAGTTTTTATCATTAAGTATGTTAAAATGAATTTTTCTCAATTTTTTATAATGAATTCCCATATTTACTAAATTGTATCAAAAGTCTGGAACTATGTTTGTTCAGTTTAAAATAAATGAAACATTTTAAGTAAGAAAAATAAAACCCCTTTTTTTTCTAACAAATTTTGTAAGCTTTGATCGTTTGTTACAATAATTATTTTGAAACTAATTTTTTCCTCAGATATACATGGTGTTGCCGAACTCAGCCGACAACTTCAGAGGGATGTTAGTCGGCAGAACGGAAACGCCTAATCACCATAGAACAAGGGGTCGAAAACCACGTTTACTGGGTGAAGATAGAGAATGGGGGGGGGGGGATTTTGCGCGCCGGGGTAGGGGTTGAAGAAATTTGCACACATGCAAATTTTCCATATCTGCCGGAGTTGCTGCAGGGAGCACCGTCCACTGACCACCAGAACACCAGAACGTATGGTTCATGCATGATGGTTGGTGCACTGGCACATTTTTCGATTGCGGTACGAAATCACCTCCATGTTATATATACCGGGAGGTAGATCGGGCAATAAAGCTACAGTAACTTGAACAAAATATATTTTTGCCTGAAAATAACATTCCTGTAATGTTAGCGAAAAGTTTCAGTGATTTGTGTCCTTTATTTAAGCCACGCACATTTAAAACATTTTAATTCTTTTCGTTTGAATTTCTTTTTTCAAATTATCAAAAAAAAAAGTCCTTAAAAATAGGTGAGTATACTTTCTCTCAATCAAATTATTCACTGGAATTATTGAAAAATAAAATTATCACTAGAAATTAAATCTTAAAACTATCACTCAATTAAATTATTCACTGGAATTATGACTGGAATTTTCATCGTGTACAATAAAAATAATTAGTAAACAAGTAATATAAAAAAAAATTAAGTCAATTCCTACTTAGATCAACAAAGAAAATTTTATTTTAGCTACTTTTTATTAAATAGTTACAATTAATATAAATATGTATATACATATGACAGAATCACAACATTAAGTGGTAATTAATTTTATTAATTATCATTCAAGTATCGTATTGTCATCCAAAACAATCGTGTGTATAAAATTTCAATTCAAATGAATGCTTTAAAACAAAATCTTTTAATGTTTTGACCCAAGTCGCTAAAAATGAAACCAACATGACTGTATCTGTAATTCTTTATATAATTAGTTTCAGTCAACTAATTGTTATTAATTATAATTAAATCATAGTATTTTTACCCAAAACAATAGTGTATAGAAAATTGCAGTTCAAATGAGCGCTTTAAAATGTGACAAAAAAAACCTTTTCAAGTTTTGACACAAGTCGCCAAAAAGGATGCCAACGTGGCTGTATTTGTAAATCTTTGAATAATTAGTTTTAATCAATTAATTTTTATGAATTATAATTAAGTTACTGTGTTGTCATTCAAAATAATCACGTATGTAAAATTTCAGCTCAATTGAGCGCCTGAAAATGCATTTTATGAACGATTGAAAATTCCACCAAGATAAATAAATATATTGAGAGTATGAGCTAATAGTAGAGAGAGAAATTGAAAAAGAATTGGAGTGATTCCGTCATCCCACGGTACTACTAACGTTGCTATCGAGTGTGCGACTTCTTCCGGGTTAAGACCTGCTTTGTAGAGAAGCTGATTCTCGTTAAATCCATCGAAGCTCAAAGTCCTCACATTGACAGAGTAGAAGTTTGAAGAGTAGGGTGCTAGCTCAGATGTCGTTATCGTCACCAGACCACGGTCCATAATTACGTGGTTCGTCATTCTGATGTGGCTTTGAAATGTGACGGTGATAAAAAATCAATCAACTTTCACAATTCTGAACAGAGAAGATTTCGTCTAGCATGGTGTAGAAAACATTGACATTAGAGGAGGCAGCTGTGAGATACCATTCTATTCACTGATAAGTCCTGATTCAGCCTGGCTACTGATTTTTGATGTGCAGTCATTTGAGGGGGGATTCTCAACATGTTCTCCAACATCCGAGAAAGTGATAGATATGACGGCAGTGATTTGATGATCTATTTAAGCATCATAGTGTACGGGTGCAGCAACCTCAGTATTTTTGATGGAGTTTGTGTGACTACTGTGAAGGAACTAATTGTGGAACATCATCTTTATTTCTGAAACAGGGGTGCAGTTCTCGCTGATTTTATTTTTATGGATGGTAGCATTCATCTACATAGAGTCAATCTGAACGACGCTATTATTAAATGAGAGAATATTTTCTGAGTTCATTGACTAGCAGTTTTTAACCCTAAAGAGGATGCTTTAGATTAGGGGTGGCCAACCTTTGTAGAAAGAGTGCCATTAACAGATTTAAAAAAAGTAAAAAAGTTACGCGTGTCACTTCCAAATTTTCCAGAAAAAAACTATGAAAAAGTGAAAAAAAATCTTACTTATGTGTTTATTATGGGATTTCTATGCAAACAAAATGTTTTTTTACGTAGCTCTATATAAGTAATTGAAATTTTTAAAGAAATATAACAACAGAAAATATTAACTTACGTCTTACTGTTGATAAAGTTTTTGCAGGTTCAATCAGTTAAAACATTTAGTTCTAAATAATTATTAAGCATTCAGTACTTGCTTAAGGTATCCGACTACGTTCGAAACCGAGATTTTTCAAAGTGTACGAACTAATATTTTCTTAATATTTAGAGTCGCTTAGATTAGAATATACGTACGAAATTGTTTTAAGAATATTATTACAATTGAAAATGATTTGAATGCAATAGTTTGGCAAAAAAGGAACATAGAATTATTTATTTTCCAAATATTCTTCTTACATGGGAATTACTTCTGTAATAATAATATTTTGCCTATATATAGCTCAGAAATCTGTAAAATGCCTGAACTAGAACTTTTGAAATATATAACTTCAAAGTGGATTTATCCATATTTTAATACATCAGAGTGGGGATAAATTTTAACAAAAAAGCACTTATAATTATTTCAATTGGTAGTAACTCTGAAAATAATGTGAAATTTTCAAAAAGTCACAGTTTAGGCCCTCTATAGGTGTCTTAGATGTATGTAAGCAAAATATTATTATAGGAGCATTCTTTATAAAATGAGAATGTTTTGAAAAAAGGTAATTCTAAGTTAATTGTTCGCCAAAATATTGCATTTAAATAATTTTTTTACTATAATAATATTTCTAAGACAATTTTATATGTGTATTCTATTCTAAGTGACATTAAATAAAAAAAAAAATAAATATTCGTTTGTACGCTTTTGCAAAATCACGATTCCGGACGTAATCGGATACCTTAATGTGGCTTTTGAATTTGTACTGTTTTTATCGAGTTGTCTGTATTAGGACCCTAGTCCTTTTGAATTCCCTTTTTCAAAATTCCTTTTTTCAGTTGGATATCGGTTGGAGGATATTTTGATTTTATTTTGTTCGTAATAGGAAACACTTATTCCCAATTATATGTTGATCCAAATCTACAAGAATACCTGATAGCTAAATCGTGTAAAATTGGAAAATTGCTACCTGGAACAAATTTCCAGAATTCAATACTATTCGGACCGCTTGTAGTTGAAATAAATTCCTTATATTTGCTTTTTAGGGTAAAATGGTGCTGTAGGTCAAAAATTTAGATTTGGATTTCACGTGCAGAAAAGTTGAAAAAGGATTTGTGGAAAGATAAGCATCTTTGTTATCATCTTGAAAATGATCAAGCCAGGCGCTGATTAAATCATGAAAGATTTATATTAAATTTTGAAATTCTCTCATGATTTGGAGAATTTTTAACGTCCGTAGATAGTTCCTGCACTTTAATATGAAGTGTGAAAAAGTTTGTTTACAAAAGGATGTACATGATCAACTAGGATAGAAAAAATACATTTTTTTCCTTGTAATCAAAAATTTATATTATATAAATGTCCCAAAATATTGGAATGAAAAGCTAAATCCATTGACAGTCTTCATTCTTATGTAGCAAACACTTATTGGGCTGTTCTTTGTTCCTTCCAGATATTTTAAGACACGCTGACTTAAATTTCAAAATCTAGTAAATCTCATTGGCAATGCCAACTAACAAAATAATAAAGAAGTATTTTGTACTTTCTTATTCTAATTCAATAAAGAGTATTTAAAATAAATTTTGAGATTTTTTGGTTTGAGACAGCCGCATTTCAATTAAATTGTAAGAAAATTGTGATTTATTATTTATCTTTTCAAATTTTACAATTAGTCTTCGTGTGCCACTGTGGCATGCATGCCGTGGGTTGAACACCCCTGTTTTAGATGATATGTGGTAAATCTTTTTCCCTTCCAAAACCATCCAGTAAATGAAAATAACGTTACAGGAGGAGTGTGCCAGATTATGACACGGATATTTGAAAACTGTATAACTTACAATAGGAATTCATGATGTGAAAGCTGTATAATTGTAAATGGAGACCATACTCTCAAGTAATTCATTTTTATTACATTTTTTAGTCTTTCTTGCATTGATAGGCCATTTTGTCGGTAATGCGTGTATACTATAGCACTAAGAAACTTTGACGGAATTGAAAAAAAAAATCGTAAAACTTTATTACACTTACAAATTTTATTCATCTCATATTAAAATAGATATAAGCTGCAAAATACATGTAACACATGAAAACATACATTTTAGTTTAAATATAAATATCTTTTGTAGAACATTTCCTTTATGTTAGAAAAATTCTTTTATATCGTTTTATCTACTTTGTGGAATATTTTAAATGGTATTTTTTACAGAAATTAATGAGTTTATTTTTACCGAATTTGCTCATGTAAACTTATAAATTCAAATGAAACGATAGCCAAGAACTCTGATGAAGTATAAAATAAGCCTAAGTATTTCAATTATGTTTGTTTAGTTACAGGTTTTTATTATTCAAAATTGAACAATTTTTATAGAAGCTCGTGTTTCCACACTTTCAATTCAGCTGAATGAATTTGAATTTTAAAGAACGTGATACTTACCGGGTTTTCGAAACATTTTCTTATCACTTGCCTTTTAATGTTCATTTTTCATTCATTCTATTAAAATTATCATTTCCTTTTCATGAGAATTGAAACTTTATTAAGCCAAGGAAGAAAACTTTGCATAATCCTTTCTTTTTAAGGCATATAACTTTTAAATTTTAAAATTTAAAAATTCATTAACTTTTTGCATCTATAGTATCTTCATTATCTATCATTCCTAATGATCTATTTATTAATTTTTAAGTCACAAGCACACTCTGATCCTACTTATAATTTTTTTTGTTTAATTAATTATTTTTTTGAACTGGAGATTTTATTAATTTTTAAATTATTAATATTTTTTCTATTCTTTTACGATTTTTGTATCGTTACGTACTTAAGAAATTTGCTAATTTCTGCATATTTAACTGTGTTCTGAAATATTAATATTTTTTTTAACTAAAAAAGACGTGTAGGTAGGGATCATGTTAACTATTATCATACTTTTGATGGCTATCGTTTTGGAATTCAATTCGAATTTCTAAAGTACTTGAAAAAAGCATAAATTTATGTTGGGGACATTTGCTATTTTTTATTAAAATAAATGCCTTTTTATTAAGAAAATTGTGATTTTATTATTCTCAGTAATCTGATAAGATTACCCATGAAATTTAACACGTAATTGATTTAACATATTGGCTTATTACTTCCCAGGCACAATTGATTAAGACCATATATCTTGTTACTTTATCATTCTTCACAATGAAATTACACACTCTTATAACAAAAGCAACTATACTTAATCTTTCTTTCCTCGCTTTTATGTTTTCACTGCATTTTAAGTCATTCCGCTGTGAAAATAGTATTACAGAACTTCACTGGTTGATTGATTGATTGTTTATTAAAGTCTCACTCAAAAGTTACTAGAAAGCTATTGTCGAATTCCCAAGTGTACCAAGCTCATATAAAAGGGCTAAGAGCAGGGGCTCCATATTTTGTATAAAGTTTTTGGTGTCGCCCCCACACGCATTGAACAAAGTTTGCTCACGCTTGGGTACTTCTATTTCAATATGTTTTATTTGTAGTATGTATTATTGCTTTGTGCATTATAAATATTCGCAATAAGTTTTTACTTTGAATATAATGATGCAGAAATGTTAGTTAACAAAATAAAACAAAAATATTATGTAATGTAATTACACGGCAAATTATGCATGAACTATAATCTGTTTATTAAGTGTAGTCATTTTGAGTTTGTTCACTACTGAGATCATCACCTATTATTAACAACGGTATATGCGAGATTAAAGCATTAGTAGTAAGAATGTGCTTGATTATTTTTAATTATGTTATTGAATCTTGGTATAATAGTTGACATTGCCAAACAAAGTATTCCCTCAATATTCTTTAGATTTGATCGATGCTTCAATAAAAAAAAATTTATATAAACAATTAAATTATCTATAGGCTTTCTCCTATAAGAATGATTCTCGTGTGAAGCGGGAGAGTTTCCAAGTGATGCGAGTTTAAAAGCATTGGACCGACGAGCACCGTATAACTAGAAAAACTGGGAGTGGACGAAGGAAGGTAACATGAGCGAGAGATGATAGACACCTGTTCCGTATAGTGGTAAATGACCGTACAGCTTCCTCCAGCCAGTTGGCAGGGTGTTGGTCTACTACTACCGATGTATTAACGTCGGCTTCGTCAATTCGTCAACGTCTGATGCACCGTGGACTGTGTGAAAGGATTCCTTTATACAGGATCCCGCTCACGAAACCATCGAAGGATGCGTCTGCAATGGGCTAATAAACACAAAGCCTGTCGGGCTGAATGGCAACAAGTTGTCTTTTCTGACAAATCCCACTTTAATTTGTGGAAATATGATGGCAGCATTCGCATTAGACACTATGCCGGTAAAAACTGCTTTCCAGAGTGCATTGTCGAACGTCATAGTGGCCGAGTTATGGTCTGGGGTGCAATTTCGTATCATGGACGATCAGCTGCTATGAATTGAAGATAATTTGAATAGCCAACGGTACGTCTATGAACTATTTGAATCCGAAGTCGTTCCTTTCCTTCAAGGCATCCATTGAGCTATCATTCAAGAGGATAAGGCATTCCCAAATATTGCAAGGAATACTGGAGGCTTCTTTTCAGCCCAACACATGTAACTTCTTCCTTCACCTGCTTGTTTTCCGGATATGTCACTTATTCAACATGTGGGGGATTTGGTTGGTCGAAGTCTCGTTCATGATCAAAACTTTGGGTGTAAAGACGAACTTTGGGTGCGCATACTAAAAATATAGAATTTTCTTCCATGAACAGGCATTCAACAGGTATTTGATTCTGTGCCCCGTAGCCACTAACAGTTGCAATGAGTACTGCAACTGTTAGTGGCTACACCTAATACTAATTTCGGGCAATTAATATTGTTTTTTTGCTTTGAAAATTTATTCATTTATTTGTATCAATACAAATCATATGTGTATTAAATTTCATTTAATTCTGATTAATCCTTCATGGTGCAGCATTTTTTAAAAACAGCAGTTTATATATATATATATATATATATATACATACATAAATTGCATATATATATGTATGTGTGTGTGTGTGTGCATGTAAGTGTTACCGTCAAAGCTCGAAAGTCGTTAATGGGCAGATTACCTAGCTAATCTGCGGATTAACTAATTTTTTTACGTTAAGTGCAGAAAAAATCAAGAGATTTTCGTATGTAAACAAGGTAACATTCGCATTAGCGGTTTCCGTATCGTTTAAGATCAAATGTTTGTTTCTCCCATTTCCTTTCCTTACTTCTTCCCTTTCTCTCTTTGCTTTTTGTTTGGTTTCGTCAGCGTCTGATCGTCGCTGGTTGCTTTTATTTCTCATAATTTGCTTCAGCTACAGTGCGTAGCATAGCTAATTCTGTTTTCAAATTCGTTCCTGCCTGTTATCACAAAAATTTTCTTTGTGATTGTTTTAAAAACAGAAAATTTAACTAAAAGTATGCAATCAAACACCATATTGGTCAGTAAAATGAATAGAAGCTTCATCGCAAATCTTTTTAGCAAAGAGTGTCTTAGTAACAAAACGAAAGTATGAATCTATAATTGAAGATTTAAGGTGAATAAAAGTTTCCAAGAAGAAAGATAACACCTCGATATTATCGAATGATTCAAAAGTATGATGTGTTGACTGTTCAAGGCAGTGAAAAACTCATTAAGCTGTTGTTAGATGCGTGAGAAAAAGCGAAAATATTTGTCCATGCCAAAGAATTGTTTGGCTTGTTATATTTCACTCATTTGTTAGTTGGTTACGGTGGAAGAGACAGATGTGTTCATTGTTCGATCGTATTAACTTGATTCTTTAGATATCAAAGGTTAACAAACAACATTTACTTTAAGAGCACAGAAACACTACTTTTGTTCCACCAAACATCTTATTTTTATTTTAACGAGTGCTTAGAGGGTAATGTGAAGAATAATGAATGTATAGTGGATAATATACATATTAATGAATGTATAGTGGATAATATACATATTAATGAATGTATAGTGGGTAATATGCAGATTAACGAATGTATAGTAGGTAATGTGCAGGTTATCTAGGTATTCTGAGAAGGCTCACTCTTTTTAATATGCACATTACTGACTTAATCTGCGTATTAACTGATTTCTATGCACTGTATATATATACGTATTAAAAGCAAAGAATCTATGCCATACTTCTTTTTCATTTCCTACTATTTGTTCACTAACAGTAGGAATATATATATATCTTGTTCAAATTTTCAATCGTTAATAAAATACTTTCTTTTCATCCATTCAAGTTCAAATACATTTTTTTAAACTTGTAGTGGATGACACTTGATGTTGCAGTTTTTTCAAATATTAATTCATTAATTAAATTAAAATTGAATAAGTAGTATCAAAAATAATAGTTCAACAGCATATATAGAAAGGAAAATCGTTCGTTGTGTCACTGTATCGCAGTGGATAACGCGTTGGACTTTTAATTCAAAGGTCATGGGTTCGAATCCCAACTGCAGTGGCCTAATTTCTGAGAATGTAATTTCTTTTTTTACTACACTCTTTTATTAGAATAATTAAATTTAATTAAAGAGCAAATAGTGAGAAACCAAAAACGTCCAACACCCTATATAGAAAGGAAAATTGAAAATTGCAAGGAAAACCACTGTCTATTTTGTTACTTAATATTGTGAGTCTGTCATATGTATACATATATATTTGAATTAATTATAACTATTTAATAAAAAGCAACACAGAAATAGAATTTTTATTTGTTAACCTAAGTAGGAATTGATTAATTTTTTTTATATTATTTGTTTAAAAAAAGTTCTGTTGAAACTTTTCCAAAAAAATAAAAGTTCTATTGGCAATGGTTCGCGTAATACGGAACCATGATCCAGGAACAGACTATTAAAACAGTTTAAAGCAAATTTTATGATACTTGGACATGTTTTGAGACTATTTAAGCAAATAATGTTTTTCGCAAATTTTGTTGTATCCACCTCACACAGGCAAAATTTGAACAAGTACATTTAACACGAGTAAAATAAATTACAGCATGCACACTTTTACTTTGATATAAAAAAAAGTGTACTGTCACTCTCTCTCTCTCTCTCTATATATATATATATATAAGCAAGATCTCTCTCTATATAAGAGCAAGATTAAAGTAATCTATAAAAACAAGACCAAAGGGAAGTAATTAAAAATATTCTGAAAACGAATACAAAATACATCACACAAATCAGTTTAAAAGAAAATCAATATTCTACAAATCAAAATTTTTTAAACAAATATTTTTAAAGAGTTTATAAAATTGATTAAAGAAAAAAACCATTCGTTAACCATAATTGTCTCATTAAAGAATTAATTCTACAGTAAAAAACCATTCATTCAACCAGAATAAAAAATTTAAAATGACCTTTACTTAACAAAATATTTTCATAGTACAGATATACATTTATATCTCAGAAAAATGTCCTTTGTATCTCTGAAAAAAAAGAATACAAATAAAAATTAAATAAATAAATCTCTAGCACTTTGTCACAACTGTGATTCCACTTAAAGCGTACAGCAATATTTTAACTAGGCTAAAACAATCTCATTTTAACGGTGAATTTTTTTAAAAAAAAATGCCCCCTTTAGATCAACAGATGAATAAAATAGCCAAAAAGATTCTCCAACCGCAGACGCAACGCATCAATTAAATCTGTCTTTCATTTCATGAGAATGACGATCCAAAAAGAAATGAAATAAGCCGAAAACTTGGCCACAGCTGTATCTCTGTTTTCTTCCTTTCCTTCCCTGGAGAAAATGACTCTCGGGGTCACATAAAATTGGCTCGTTGCTTATATACGGAAGCTTGGTTTCAGTTGCAAGGTGGAAATGAAGTGTTACCATCCATCTTACCTTTACCAACAAACATCCGAGATAGCCATCAACTGACCACTTTTTATGAAGGCAATAAAGAAACACTCTGACATTTATTGCTTTTTGCTTAGACATTCGATATCTTGTCCCAGGGGCATTTATTGCATGAGTCACACTTTATTTTACGTGACTGCTGGATTCTCAGCACGCCTCCTTCTGAATTTCTGTCGATTAAAGGATTGGGGGATCTTACACAGCACGACAGCCGAGTTTGGGAGAAATTGCACTGGGACACGACAGTTCTTTATGAAATAAAAGAGAAAGTGGGAATTGTAATGGATGTCGGATTTTTGATTTTGGGGAAATGAATTTCATGGGATCTGATTTTTGTTTTCTAATATTTATGAGCTGACAAATAAAAAAATACGAAACTGATTTATGGTATTGTAAATGCAGTAAAAGATTTATTATAATAAGCTTATTTTATATTGAGAATTGAACAGTGATGCAAATAATTTTATGTGGATAGTTCCAAGCAAATATATCAAAAATTGATTGTTAGATGAGAAATAACGTACAAGATTCCTTATATGCATTTAACCCTTAACTTCCCAATTTTTTAAATTTCTATGAAAAAATTATATCAGTTAGTTCTCAAGTAATAATTAAAGGGAAAAATATATGTAAAAAAATTAAGCTGTTTTAAAATGAATTTCAGTTATTTTTTGTTTGTTGCAAAGTGCAACATTGCGCAGTAGCGCTGTAAATTACAAAAGTTTTTTTTATATGAGGATTTTATTATTCATCATAAAAAGTTTAAATTTCTTACTTGGTAATTTATTTCGTCAATAAACAAGTGAAAGCATAAAATATAATGGATTCTTTTTATATAAAAAAAACACAGTTCTTGAGGCATCAGAGATTTTTATAATTGTGATTTATGGAAAAAATGTACTTCCATTTAGTGACAAAATTAGCATGTATTTCGTTGCAGTAATCTTTTTTTCTCAGATAAGTGATTTGTAGGTAATTAAAAAAATATTGAGTCTGTTAAATTAAAATAAATCATATGTTGCAGAAATGCAACAGTGGGAAATTAAGGGTTAAATTGAATACTTTAATAATAATTAAATATTGCTTTTTTCGAAAATAAATTATTGTTTATAGAAAAATTTAGTACTCAGTTTAGAATTATAATTTACACATCTTTAGAAAAAGTCTTCTGAATGTGATGAACTGTAAGCACACAGATCTAAATTCAATATTTGAATGATTATTAAATAAGAGTTACAGAAAAATGGTTATCATGTAATCTTACTTTTTTATACAAATTTATTTTTCAGTTCTTTTAAAAAGATTTAACTAGAGTTTAAAAATGATTATTATATGTTACTGAAGGTAAATTAAATTATTAACTCCATTTCTACGCGGCAGTCATATTGATAAAAACAGAAAATTAGTTCACAAATATCTGAGATTAGAATCAAGAGCAAACCAAAAACAATTGTGTGGAGAAACGGAAATTATACGAAAATAATTGTTGAGTTCCTTAATCCTCGCTGAAGGAGTGTGATTACTTAGAAAATAATCCAGTTTCGATTTTTTTTTTTACAGCTCAGAATTTGAAGATTCATTGCTTGAAATGTACATTTTTAATTGTTAAGATCAAGAAATGAGAAGAGTGATTGAATGAATAAGTTTTTAGATATGTTTTATAAATTCCTTCACGCTTTAAAAGTTAACAGTTTACCTGTTACATTACAGCAAAAGATATCAAATGTGAAAGGATCTCTCCAAGTTTGCAACCAGATGACAATACCAGATGACAGTACAAAAATATCGTAAAGGTAGTTTTTAAGAAAATGGTTTTTATTGATACAAAGCTCACTAGGAATTTGGAATTCTCTAAATATTAGTCGATTCTAGGAAGCATTTTTTTGTAAAAAATCTGCATTGAGTTGATAAAAATTGTATTATTTACGTGTGATGCAATAAAATTAAAGAAACCGGGTATTTGTGAGATTTAAAAAAAAACAGAAAAAATTTAAGACTATGTGATGAAACCATTAACATTTGAAGAAAACATGCTACGTAATTTGAGATTTGCAGATGCCTCACTCAATTGTGTGACTTCATAAGAAGTTCCGTGCGAAATATGCCAAGTGTTGTTAGAATAATAGAAAAAATATCGATAGAGACTTATTGGGATGAATGCAGCATTAACCTTTTATCAGAATTGATAAAAGCTACGTCATCAAGGTTGCACTTATGAAGCATTCTTGAAAAGGAACATAAAGAGATTGTTTACCTAGTTATATTAGTTATACAGTTTATTTAGTTATATGTTTATCTAGTTATTTTTTGATGTATCTGACACAGTTTTGGAACCATGTGCTTTTTCAAAAACTCTTTGGGGAACTTGCAACTTTCTTGTTTATTCGTTTGTGACATCTCACGCGTTCTTCCTCTAACATAACCTCTGTGTTCTTTGACGGCCACGATTAATGGCAAATCTTTTCCAACCCAAATCCAAGAAGTGAAACGAAGCATAGATGCAAATAAGATAACCTTTAAAAGGGTAGAAGTTTTAGTGAGCAGGATGGCAATTTTTAGAGAAAGTTCAGTGTAGAGAAGATAGAAGTGTTGATCGACGGCTTACCTAGAATCAAGACGCCACCTCGCCATTTAAACCAAGGTACATACCATTGTACAACCATTAGGAGAAATATTTGAAGTAGATTGGACGCCGAGTGTTCAACCAAGGTAGGAAGATTATATTCTGAACGCGAATATATTATTGAGATAGAGATAATTATAATGATAAGTGATCTAATTGCGCGATTTGTGTTAATTAAGACTACGTGTTTTGGTTTATTCTCACTTAATATAAGTTTGTTCGATATCTAAGTAATCTAAGTTAAATTCTTAATAACAGTCATATTAAGAATTCTAAAATGTCTCATCATTTCGAGAATCCCACACCTCTAACTTACGCTGAAACCCCACGACATGGTCATCGAAGGACGACTATGTCGCACGTTGATAACCCAGTCTAACTTTCCGTAAATATATTCATAGCATATAGTTCAAAATACTGTTACGTAGATCTTGGTTCGAAGATTTTATGGCAT
>BMAV01007687.1:88958-101207 GCA_019973955.1 Trichonephila inaurata madagascariensis
TAGTAGAATATTACATTATTTCCTTCATTATATTTATTTGCTTATGAATTCATAAAATATAACATTTCCATTTAATTTCTTTATTATTGCTTTACATATGCAATACATCTAAATTCTTTGATTTATTATCAGTTCCGAAAGAAGACTTTATTGATGAGTTAATAACATTTGTCTGTAATGTAAAAAAATGTTATAACATTGAAAGGAATAACTATCTAACGCTTTAATCTTAATTGATGTTATTACTCCGATGCATCTTTTTTCACGTCGCGCCTTCAAACCCCAATAACATCAAACTGCATTTACAGCCTCGATACTACATTTTGCTGCCGGATGGAATAAAGATTGGGTATCTTAATAACACTTTATTAAAGACAAGCCATCTATTGAAATGAATAATGACAACCCAGATAGAAAATGAACAAAAGGAAGATGCCTGCAATGAAAAACGAGCTCTTCACAAATGTTAAAAATAACCTGGAATGAAAGAATTCGTTAAGTTTTAAAAGTATTTTGCCGCAAGAGAATCGAAAGATAAAGACAAAAATTTAATACCGAGAAGCGATGTTATTTAATTATTTGATCGTGGGGTTGAGGCACACGGACTTAATTGCAATTCTTTGTTTTGAATGTAAAGATTCTGTCTTTAATACCTGATGAAGCAGAGGTTTCATTACAGCTCTGACAACGAGATAATATGAGGAGAAATTTAATACCGGCTGCTATCAGGCTTCACTTTATTCTTAAAACAGCAATTCTGCTTATCATCATCGAAGTCATTAAACTTCGAGTTTTCAAAGAAGTGACACAGATGATTATTATAATTATCACCATCACCATCATCATCACCATCATGGCGCGATAATATGGTAATACCAGGAAACATCGTAGCGCCAATTCGCGTCACAACAGTTCAAATTAGTGACATCTGCGTCTAATAGTGCAGGATACGGAAATTGATTTAATTAGTTTGTTCTTTTGAGCAAAGATAGGTGAGTTCAGATAATAAGATAGAGCTTGACATTATTTTTAAAGAGATAATATTATGTGGGCCAGACTCTCTTTTTTCATATCATATCCCAAAATGGGATTTTGCAGTTTTAAAAGGAGCGTAACTTTCCTTGTATACAAGAGGTTGATTTTTTAATCTCTTAACTGCCACTGGTGTATGTGTCCGGCTAGCTCAACTGTGCGTTGTGTGCCCCGGACGTATATACACGTCCTGCAATAGTACATTTTTTCTTTTTTTTTTTTTTGCTCTGCTATCAATATAATTTTTCCGAAGGGTGTGGAATGAGATAAAATGACCTTGACAGTGTTTTGAAAGAGTTTACTTATTTCAGAGAAAAATTTGCTTCCTTGTGCGTTTTCTATTCCCCTCAAAATACCGCATATGCTTCCCAATGTAAAAAACGTTGGCACTGCGGTGCGTATTGCGTAAATTTTAATCGGCAGGTAAGGGGTTAAAAGGAGAACTTTGACAGTAAAATTAAAATTCCTTCAAGTAAATAAAGTTTTGTGGTTAAAAAAATATTTAAATCATTTACTACAACGACAATGTAAGAAAATAACTAATTTTGGAACAATATTTAGAGATAGCTTGTGTGGCCACGGTAGTCTAGTGCAGTGGTCTTTAAACTTTTTCAACTCACGCAACCCCTAGAGTTTGAAGGTGTTTTCGTGGAACCCCTAGAACTAGAAAGTGTTTTTGTAGAACATCATTTCATACCCATATTTAGAAGAATATATCTCAAAATAACAGATAGATCAACATGTTATAGGTACTTTATGTAAAGCCCATGAAAAAGTACGGCTTTTATTATTAAAAATATTCTAATCTAATTTTTTTATATAACTTACTGACTAATAATTTTAATTTATGATCGAAGTGTCACCTACCCATGCATTATATTTAGTTATTGGGTTATATTCTTGGTTTTTTCCCGCAAACTGTCAAAACCTAGATCTATTGAGATTAAATTCAATCGCATAACATAATCTGAGTTTAATTTGTTCATACTTTGCTTTCCTAACCATTCACGTTGAGAAATATATTTCTCTTAAACACAATGTTCTGAATGGTTTTAAAATGTTTATAACTGTGTGAGAAATACTATGTTTTTTGCATGAATTTGCATCATAAAATTTAGAGCTGTTCTTGCTTAAATTTATATTTTAACATCAATCTGTTGATATTCCTCTCCTTCATTATAAGTGTTTTTTTCCACAAATGCAAAAAGGTCCATTAGAAAACTAGTTAGTTTTGCAAGACATAGTGCTAACTAAACGAGTTCAAAATAATTACACAAGGAATCTAAGATAGTAAACAATATAATATTCACAATCTAGTAGGAAGTATATATGTATATGGATAAAACGTTTTACTATTCTTTTATCATGTTATGATAACAGTTTAAAAAGTGCTGCAAAGTTAAGTTATTATATGCAAATAAAATTTTCAGTTTTAATAATTAGGATGAGCTTTAGAGACATGTAACCGTAAAAACTTCATAGAGAATGGGAATCTATTTTTCATACATATTTCTAAGTTTCTTCTCAATTTTTTATTGCGACTCGTGGAACCCCTGGGTTCCGTGGAACATAGTTTGAAGACCTCTGGTCTAGTAGTTCGGGTGACTGGCTTGTTCGAGAATTCAACCGTTGTATCACTAAAGACCTGCTGTGTAGAAGGGCTGATGCACGTTAAAGTGTCGTCCTCGTCTCTTGTCCAATTTTAAAATTTCAAAGTCCATTGCCGATAGTTCTCGAGTTGGTTTATTACGCGACATTAATAAAAACTCATTCCCTCACTAGAGAAGGCTCGTCAGGTTGAATTTGTTTACATAAGTTTTATTTAATTTTTTTCCTTTGGTTTCTGTAGTAAAAGTCAAGCCTATTTGATAAAAACACAATTGTTATGAATTTTAAATAACGTTACAACAAACGGAAATTTTGAGGAATGGTTATTCAATAAGTTTTGATGAATGTGGGGATATCCAGATTTCCACACATATTTTACGTGTAGTTTGATGTATTTTTTACTAAAATGTACTAGAAATTGAGAATGAAGAAAAGGTCACGCACACGAGAAGGATTAAAGGATTTTTTTTTAAAAACAAAATCTATTAAATAAACTAATGGTTAGTTTGTTTGAAGAATGAAAATCAAAAAGGAATCGACGAAATGATACTAAACTGATACTCGAAATATTTTCTTTCCAATGTGTGCATAGAAAATAAACACTATATGCTAAATGTTTTGCAACATTTGATATCCAGTTTCAATTTTCTGTCGTTTTACAGATTTCAGGACTGGAAAAAATGATCAGTCTGGAACTAAAATCATTTTTTGAATCCTCAAGATAAATTTTTCATAATTTGAAATTTATGTCTCCATATCTTAGATTTGATTAATAAAACATTTAATAATTTAGTAAGTATGCATTGTAAATACTTTGGGAATTATTTTTTTTACGTTGCTATATATATATCAAAGTCTTAGCTGCTTAATATCTAAGGATTTGAAAGTATAATATTAATAAATATTTTAATCATGAGCTGTTAACTCTCTAACTTCCGGTTCAAGTTAAGTGATTCAAACCTCAGTGCCGCCATTTTTCTCGCAGGCGTGCATATGCGGTGTATTGGGGGTGGGGGTGGAGGGAAGAAAAGGTACAAATAAGCAAATTTTCCTATGTTATAAATAAATCCTTCCCAAATACTATCAAGGTCATTTTATTGTATTCCAAAGCCTTCGGGAGAGTTTTACTGATAGCAGCACAAAGAAAAGAATCGTATTGCTGTAGGACGTATATATACGTCCGGGGTCCTCAAAATACCTTTTTAACAAGACGGATATATACGACGGTGGCAGATAAAGCGTTAAATATTTACAACCAACATCATACTTCCATTATCTAACACGTAACTAAATGTTGCCTTATTGTTTCCTTAATACTTGTTTTACACCACTTCCACCCTAATTGAAAATATTCTCTAAATGATAGCAACTTTTCTTAAAATGAATATACTCATGCATGAAATTAAATTTAATCAGCGAACATAACACATATCAAAAGCATATAAATATTTAATAATAGCTACCGCTTTTACTCCAGTAAACAAATGATTAATTTGCTTCCAAGAGTCATAAATATGATTTAGATTACACAACAGCTTCAACAAATGCCACCGTACACAAAGAATTACCTTAATTATCGACTTAAATCCTAATATCACTGTAAGTAATTCATTGCAGAGCAAAGTTTGATGACTAATGAGTTGAAAAAAGTAAGAATATGTAGCATGAAACTCCAGGCTCTGACCGCAGACTTTAATCGGAAACTAAAGCTGTAACTTTGAGGTACTTAGAGCGTGGGCCAAACGTGATTGATTAACCTTATTCTACTCACTCAAACTGCCTTTAAACATTATTCACCATTGTTAGAGAATTTCGCCTTCCCTCGAAATTCTATAGATAATGAGTTAGCTTCGAGAAAGGCTTGGGTGGCGAAATCACGGTAATGCATTGGGTTTTGTATTGAACCCTTTCCTAGTCTCTGTTGAAGTCTTAGCCATGATATGTTAATTCTAATGAAGAGTTGTTTACGGGAAATCATTGCAAATAGCTTAAATGCAACAAACAGTGTTTGGCTAGTGTAATCGGCATAATGAAATAAGTCAGGTTTGTCTTAGAGTTTGTAGAAATTCTTCCTCGATGCTTGAATAGTGAGTTCGCGTTTTCAAAGGAATATTTCTGAGCATTTCTGGACAATTTACCATTAGTTTGAAAACTGTAATAAATTTAAGGTATTTTAAATTTTATGTAAGAAAGGGAAATATATATTGAAATAAAGATAAAGATAAAACCAATGAATATATAACAACTATTTAATGTTAGATATAAAAAAAGTTAAATATATATTATACTTTTTGGTAAAGGTTTGGAATAATATTTCAAATATTTTGAGGAGAGATATTGTTCATGAAACGCGGTAATAATATTGTCGATGTAGAAGTGTCTTATAAAGGTAGGTGGTTGAGATGAAAGGACATAGGGACAAATATTGGAGTAGGATGTATTGTCCACCTGATGATTAGTTTTGAAACAGTAGAATGTGAAGTAATGTTAAAGTGGCGGGAAGAATGCCAGCAAACTCTAAATTTGCACTTGCAATAGGCATCCCTAGATTCAATGTTTAGAATCAATATCATCAAGCCGTTCGTAGTGCGAAAAGCTTCAGATCATCTGGTTCAATAGAGTTAAAAATTTGGATTGCGGCAAACATCTGAGTGGGCTTCGAACCGAAACTGAACCGAAAAAATATTGGTTTATTTCGGTTCGATATATCTTCAGTCAGTTCGTTATTGTAACAAACTTACCAATATTTCCTAATTTAACATCAACCATATAATTATCATTATTACATATACATTGCTTCTCGATGTCCTGTTTTGATATTCACTAGTACTTTTCTGTTTCAGTTTCGCATGAAAGTACTTCTTCTAGTAGTATCTTCTAAATTTTGATTGAATTACATTTTTCGTTTATGATAGAAGTGTATTTTTAGTTCAAATAAAAGAATATACATAAAATAAAATTATTCATTTGGAACTGAACCGAAAAACATTATTTTTGGTGGGACGAAAACCGGAACGAAAAAAATTACGGTTCAGAATCCTGGATCTGAAGATACACATCCATGCTACCTAACAGTGATTCTAAGGTGCCTTAGAATTAAAAGTAAGAAGTGTATATGAAATGAGGTTTAAATTAAATAAAAGAAGGTAAGGTTTAAATCCTTTTAGTTAAAGGTTCTGAGATATTCAGTGAAAAATTGATGAATGAAAAATTTAACTATGGGATGAAAGAAGTAAGGCATTTTGAAGGAGGATACAATAAAAAAATTAATCAAGTACTACACTAATGTAACAAGAAAAAATAAAGGCATTAAAGAAGTCACGAAAAGAGCTATTTATGCTTCGTTATTTTCTTGCGTATCTACACATCAGAAGCCAGAAGAAATGTGGCCTTCTGGTGCAGATTTTTAGTGTTTCTACTAGTCAGCATTGTGTGTGGCTGGTGAATTTACAAACCAGGTATTCATTAAATTTGGTTTAAAATTCAAGTAAGTGAAAAATATAGGTACAAAATCGTGCTGATTTATCAACCGTTTACTAATGTACTGAACTTTTAAGTAGATATTTCAGAGGTTTGACTCAAAAACTATAAAAAAGCATTTAATCATTCAATGATTTGGAATAAAAATGCTTCAAAAAATACTTCTAGTAATCATATATTGATTGCAGTGCCGAGATTAATATTTGAGCTTAAAGCCAAAATGTTGAAAGCTGTAGATACATTTCGGAATGTTAATTGCCTTGCCAAAGCATTTAACTAAAAACACATATTTTAGAAATAAAATTGGTATTAATGAAGTGAACAAGAAAATAATTAAACTTGCTAAATTTTCTTCGATTAAAAAGAGAAAATATTAGTTGTTATACACAAATTTGGTGGTTTCTATTTTTAATTTGAATCATTATTGTTATTATTTTATGTTATGTATTGTGCTCAAAACTCTTGTGGCAAGATATTAAGTTAAGATTAAGCAGAATAATCTGTCGTAGTTGTAATCAATGCTATCGATATCATGCAATAAAAAAAATAAGAAAAATATTTTACATCATATTTAATTAAAATAGCGTATTAATGCGTTTCACAATCATCATTTAATCATTAAAAGATTAGAGCTCTAAAAGCATTATTAACTTTTGGTTTGTTCCTTTACAAATTTTAGATATGTTTTTCTCAGTCTTTCATTTTTGAAGTGGTCTTTTCTCTAAGGCATTTTTTTTCTGTAAAAAACAGAGTTGACATTTTTTGTAGATGCATTCATGTCTACTTACTATAATAGTTAGTATGGGCTTAAGTTTAAGAATTCTAGTTATTTTTTTTAAGAAAATGTCAAATCTGATGGTTAAAAAAATTGTCCCTAAGTTTTTTCAGATTGAGCTACAAAAATAATTATAATACAATTCGACAAGCTGTTAAGTTTTTAATTCTGTACTAATTTTGTTCAAAATAATACAAAAAACGTAAATCGCACGTTAAATAACTAAAATATTTCAAAATTAATTACCTTATAAAAGTTCAAAAAACCTCAAAAATTAAAATTTTTTAAAAGCTTGAAAATAACTACTTGTTAAATTTACCTTTTTTCAGAATCAGTTTGATAGTTTGATAATATAATCTAGAAAAAATGAAACATTAATTACTTTTAATAATATTGTCTTATAGAACTTTTTTTGAAAGAGGATACCATACAGCTTTAGAGAAGTGTTCAGGACATCATTACAAAGATCTTAAGCACATTTTAGTTCTTCGTATATATAAATAATCGTAATAAAATGAAGAAATAATTTTAAGTGCTGCAAAATATTGCTTGAAATTTCAACAGTTTTAGCTGTCATAGTATTTATGTACAGGTTAAAGAGAATTATATTAATTCCTTACACAGAGGCATATATTATATTTTATGAAAATAATATTGAGCAAATGAGAGAAAAAAAATGATACGTACTTATGTAGTCGATTAAACAAGTATTGTATCTTCAATTAAAAGATGAAATTAAAGTAAAATAAATATATAAATTTTCTAATAATGTGAACAAGAGTTTGTGACATCTCTCGCGTTCTTCTTCTAACATAACCCCTACGTTCTTTGACGGCCACGATTAATGGGAAAACTTTTCCAACACAAATCCAAGAAGTAAAACGAAGCAAAGATGCAAATAAGATAACCTTTAAAAGGATAGAAAGTTTAGTGAGCAAAAATGGCAATTTAGAGAAAGCTGAGTTCAGAGATGAAAAAGTGTGGATCGACGGTTTAGAATCAAGACGCCCACACCGCTAATCTATACAAGGTGCATACTATTGCACACGAGCCCATCAGTCTACCTGAAAGTAACTGTATCATTGAGTATTCAACCAAGGTAGGGAGAATATATTCTGAACGCTTTTATATTATTGAATCGAGATTAGGCGGATCTAATTAGTTATATTGATAAGTGATCTAATTGCGCGATCTGAGTTAATTAAAACGTGTACTTTGGTTTATTCTCACTTAATATAAGTTTGTTTGATATCTAAGTAATTTAAGTTAAATTCTTAATAAAAGTCATATTAAGAATTATAGAATGTCTCATCCTTCCGATAATCCCACACCTCTAACTTACGCGGAAACCCCAAGACACATAGCTATCGACAGATGGCTATGTCGCAAGTTGTTTAAAGATAAATTTAAAGTTTCTATGAAATATTACAGTCACAATGGGTATTGTGTTATAAAATCGCTTGTAACAAACTCCAAAACAATGCTTGACTTCAAACGGTTACAAACTTTATATATTTTTCAAATTTCCATTAAAGTCCTGGTCATTTTAAGTGAAATCTAACATATAGAGAGGTATAAAGAAAGGTTGTTGCAAGCATTTTGGGGAGCTCACTTTACGCAGTATTTTCCCTACATTCATAATATTAAAAATTACTAAGTTTAAGGAACAATTTCGGTCGTTAAGTCTTCAATTTTTATGTACATCTATTTTAATATTATTATTTAATGAATTGGCTTACAAAATCCTTAGAGTTTTTCTTTTCTTTTTTTAATTCATATGTTGAATAACAAGTAAAAAGTATCAAAATGATGAATCTTCTTGTACGCATTAACCTGTAAACATTTTCTGAATCATGTTATTGACAAAATATTTCATTGCAATAGCTGTTTCTATAATATAAATGTGTGTGAAAAATTTCTCAGTTATACGATATGTGGTTCTGCTCAAAGATGTTCCTTATGTGTTAAAATTTACACTTGTGAAAAAATGCAATCTTAAGTAAAAACTTACCATTAACACACACGCACACATGTTAATACAGTTTTTTTTTAAAAAAAAATACAAATTTGACCGATTTTTTAAAGTAGCAATAAAAACTTTTTGTTAGTATTAGTGGGCTTTTAAATGTAAGTTTATGTGGTTTCAGAATTTCCTGAAGTTGTGTTCTAATAATTGTCTAGTTATAAAACATAAAAGCTACTTATTTTTTTTTTAAAAAAAATAATATACTTGTTTTCGTTAAATAATACTCAAGCTATCTACGCAGTATCAATAAAAATAATTTGATGAATTTATGTATTCATTTTTTATGAAAAAGGTAAATTTTAAGTCTTAAAAATTAAAACAAATTTTAAAATAATTTTTATATTCCTGCGTCTTGACTACTTAAAAACAATCGAGTACCTTCTTTTTAAAGAAGTACAATTCCGTCCTCTTTGGTCAAAGTTATTTTTTCCCTGAACGAATAAAATATGTTTTATTTACGTTACTCCAAACACTCCATCCAAACAGAAATATTTTGTAGCCCTTAAGCTTAGAACGAAGAATATACTTATAACATACTTCTCCATTTATTTTAAAATATTTCAAATTATTTGTTAATTATTGAATTTAAGTTAAATTTTTTAAGAACTTTCCTCTTGTTTTATTAAGCTTCTAGATCAAATTGAAATATTAGTATATATGATGTACTTATTTCATTCAAAATGTACACAGCTAATATTTTAAGTTATATTATTTGGATGAGATCAAATGTTTGCAGATTTTAAGAAGCTAATACACAAATTCTCTCTCAAGTTTTAATTCCTTTAATGTAATTAACTAAATAATGATTAAAGTAAAACGAAGTCTTATAATAAATATACTATTAAGTGCATGAAAATGTTTTGAAATTAAACGAGTTAAAATTAATTTATTTCGAGAGTTTAGTTAATCAAATACAATGTTTATTGCTATTTCTGAATTCAATATTTCCAAAAACCACATGTATTTTTATATTCATTAGCGAAAGCCACTAAGAGAAATATATCATGTAAAGTTTACATATATTTTTTGTTCGTATCCACTTTGTTCAACAAAATATAAGACAATTTTATTTATTATTTCTTAAACGAGAAGGAAGATTTTCTTAGAAGGAGCAATTTATTATAAGGTAATCTCTTACTTTTCCTAGGAGAAATATAATTTAAAATAGAGTAGCATAATATTTTATTTTCCTTAAAATTTGAAGTTTGTATGATTTGTAATCTAAATTACGCACAGGTTCCTAAAATGTAAAAATTAAAATTTATTATAAAATATGTAACTTCTATTTCATTCATCCAGTCCATTTCTCATATAACTATTTTTACTTTTATATATATATATACATATATATATATATATTCAATACTTTTTTCAATTTTTAAAATGGAGATTTATGAATTCTTTTTTTCACTTTATTTCTCGGGATATGAAATGCATCTAATATTTTTTAGCCCTTTCATGGTAAAATGGATATCATAAGTTTCTGGCAGATTCAGAATTAACTATTACAAAGTTCCATTGAATATTGGGAATGAAATCGGGTTCACAATAGTACCTAGCAGTGCACAGTACATGCGTTTGAAATTGATAAGATTTAACCCCTCAACTAGTTTACTCGTACACCGTATAGATCAGTGCTCCGCAACCTTCTTATCTCTGCGGACCGGTCAACGTTTGATAATTTTACCGCGGCCCGCTGAGGGTAGGACACGTTGATTGTTTATATTTTAGATTGTTCTGATTTAACAATTTCAATTTAATTACATTTAAATATACCTTCAGAATAAAATATAGTTACACCAAAAATGAATCAAAGTGATTTAACGTGGAATATAAAGTGATTTCCGTGGAAAGTTACGCAAATCCGAGAGAAATGCACCACTTTAAATAAAATGGCAATAGTTTAATGTTCTTTAGGCGGCCTGGCACCATTTGATCCATGGACCGGGGGTTGCGGATCACTGGTATAGATTACCGAAAGCTGGCCGCAGCCGGTTGGCCCGTACGCTGTACGGTCATTAATATTTTCTTTCTTTTTTTACTTTGCACATATTTTTAATTTTTATAGTGAGCTTATTAGTGCTAATGTTTTTAAGAGATGCAGTTTTTTCATGGTACTAAAATGCTTCTCATGCGGGGTTTTCTTCGTGGTGAAAGCAAGAATTTTTAATTGAAGAAAGGAATTTAGATTGTTTAAAATATTCGATAAGGAATAGGGATTGACAAGGCAATGCACAGTTTGTTGCTTGAGAAGAAATGAAAATGCAAAGATAATCTAAAAAAGAAGATATTATCTTTGCCCCATTGTAATGTAAGACTTAGTACTACAATATGCTTCAAATTGTGTTTGCATATATATGCACCCACCCACAAAACCATCAACAATTTGAAAAAGGGGTACGAAAATGAATTTTTTGTGTGAGAGAGATTCTTTTAAGGTATATGAAACATTCTTCAGCGTGCGTAGATGTACTTATAAAAAGCAAATATTTGGGGGGTTGTGGAACACAAAAAAAACCCTGTAAAAATATTGTGTGAATTCTTTAAAATAAAAAAATAGTGTGAAAACTTTAAAATTGAAAATTAAAACAAAATTCTCTTCTATTTCCCATTCTATTAAGCATTATGCTTAGTTATATGCAGTAAAAAAAATGTTCAGGTTTTTAGAACATTTTGGGCAAAAAAATTGACCACATAAGGGGTTAATAAGGATTTTGTCTATAATAACGTAACTAAACAATATACTTTAATTTGTAATATATAACTGTATTATGTTAAACAATGAAAGAAAGAAAAATTTTCTTTTTTTATGTAACATATATTACTTATTTTTACTTACGTAGATTGTTTTCTGTTGTAGCTTGTTTAGTATCGAAACTCGAATACAGTCTAGAATTCGTGATTTATTCGCTTGAAAAGTTCAGGATTAAGAGACAAAGTTGAAAGTGTTGGTAGCCTCCTGAACTAGAGATTCCCTATCCAAGTATTCGATGTCTTTTCTTTCTACTAATGAACGGTTCATTTGTTACAAAGCCAATAAATTAGATTTAACAGTTAGCTGGATGCAAGTTGAAACTTGCGATATAAATTAATCATTTCAAATGGCTTGTCTATGTAGATGCAATGTGAAGTAAGTAATAAGATTTGTGGTTAACCTATTAAAGTTTTACGGTGTTGAAAGTATAAGAAAATAACTTTTTTTAAAAAGAAAAAAATATGTTTTAATGCCTCACTGAGGTTTATTGAAATTTGCTTTTTTATTCTGGTAGCTCGCATTTTGGAAATTCTACTTACCTTACGTAAATTATAATATTTTTAAATACAACAT
>BMAV01007687.1:154687-181024 GCA_019973955.1 Trichonephila inaurata madagascariensis
GTAAAAAACTAATTATTGAATAAATAATTAGTATTAATTAATAAAATTAATCATTAAAACAAATATTTAATTAAATTTTACGTATTATATACTTTATATCAATCTGGAAAAAAAATCAAGGGTTTGGGGGGCTTCCGGACCCCTAGGATACCCCCTTGTGTGCGCCACTGGTTTTAGTACTTATGTGTGTAGATCATGTATTTTAAGTTTTCTTATAGTTTACCTCAATGAGCTTAATAGTTACTGAGTAAACATGCAGTAAACTCAAAGTGGGAAGATATTAGAAATATGGCCTCTCCTTGAAAGATTAATGTGATTCATAATCTTCATTGTCTAGATATATAAAACACTAAGATAATATTTTGGCTATGTTTAATCACGTGGTGGCGCAGTGCTTAATGGGTTAGTAGTCTCTGGGATACAATTCTGCTCTTTTGAAAGTAAGTACGTGCTTTTGACGATCGTCTAGTAAAAAAAATTGTTTCTCTATTAAAAATGATTTCGCTCCTTGTAATTGAGCGTATGCCCCTTTGTCTTAAGGTATCCGACTACGTTCCGTGATTTTGCAAAAGCATATAAATGGATAATATTTATGATATTTAGTGTCACTTCGATTAGAAAATGTATATAAAATTGTTTAAGAATAGTATTACAGTAAAAAATTATTTAAGTACAATATTTTGACAAAAAATGAACATAGAATGACCCATTTTCAAAATATTCTCCTTTTGGGAAAAATGCTTCTATTATAATAATATTTTGTCTATATATAGCTCAGACCTCTGTACAGAGGCTCAACTAGAATTTTTGAAATATGCAACTTAGAAGTGGGGTTATCCATGTTTTACGACAACAGAGAGGAGAAATTTTAAGAAAAAAACGCCGATAATTATTTCAATTAGTTGTAACTCTGAAAATAATGTGAATTTTTCAAAAATTCTAGTTGAGCCTCTGTAGAGACGTCTGAGCTATATACAGGCAAAATATTGTTATAATAGAAGCATTTTTCTCAAAAGGGGAACATTTTGAAAAAAGATTATTCTCAAGTTAATTTTTTCCCGAAATATTGTATTTTAAGTAAATTTTTTATTGTCAAAATGTGTGTGTCCTTAAAACAATTTTATACATGTATTCTAATCTAAGTAACACTAAATATCATGAAAATTATCCATTTATGCGCTTTTTTAAAATCACGGTTCCGAACGTAGTCTGATACCTTAAGGGACGATACGGTCGTATATAATTGAATATTCGGGTACGAGTAACGGTCGTATTTGCAACACAGAGCACGATTATAAATAGAAATAATTTTCTACGATGTGATGTAACCTTTTGATTAATTACGTTAATAACAACATGGACCTAATGCATCGGCATGAACAATATTTAAATCCAATTCATGATAGTGACGTTAATTTGTTTCAATGAATAATTAGATAAACATCCATTGAAAACTTTTAGAAATGCAATTAGTATAATTGCAACATCGGCACTGTAAGTGATGCAATTTACATTGATTAGATTTCTTAAATAATTCTTAAGTAATTGCATGTAGTATTTTATTCAATAAAAGGTGCATGATTTCCATAAGTTAATAAAAGGCATTTTATTATCTCTATTATGCAATTGATAGCTTTCGTTTGAGCAACGCTTTTAACATCGATTAATTCTATTGAAATTCTTGATTTGATGGAGTACAATTTTTAACATCAATCCAATTTCAAAACTAAATCTTAAATTCAAATATGAATATAACGAGTAGGGATTTATAAAACATATTTGATTATCAAAACAGTTTCTTACAAATATTGTCCTGAAATTATGAAAGGATGAAGATGAGAAGACTGTATTTAATATTAAAGTAAATAAAACACAAAAATTTGTATTTTTTAACAAATCGTATTAAAAAAGATTTAAAAAATTAAAATAAAACAAGTACTAAAATCTTTTTTGAAAATTTTAGGAAGATAGAACAAACCGCATGTCTTCCTGAGTTATAATTACTTCATGAATCTCTAATTACTATCTCAAAGACGGGAAAAAATAATTAACAATTTATTAAAGAAACAACTTTTACAGTACTTTTAAGGTGAGAATACTATTTTTTACAACGGACATGATTTGACAATAAAACAAATTATTTGATACAAGAGTTTAATTATACTTTTATATACAGTGAAATGCGTTTAACGTGAAAACACTAGACGAAATATTAGTCAACAAGAAATAATACAACGGTCCCGACAAACTCTTTTAATGCATTATTTTTCTCTTAACGCGAAACAAAAATTGCTTAATACAAAAATATTTCCCTTCTGGAAATTTTGGAACAAAATTTGGAAAACACCAGCCGCGCAGGGGAGATCCAAGGGGGGGGGGTGAAATGAAAAAGAAGTGGTCTCGTATGTTTCGTAGAAAGGAGACTAAGATTGCTTTGAAATACCCTTTGGAATAGCCTGTGACACGAGCCAATTTTGTTTAAGCTAGTTTCACCCTACAACCCTACTAACGCTACAGAAAATCATCTGATCTCTCATCAATCGGCTTTGGAATTCGGATCGTAAAGTTAGATGAGCGATTCTTACGAGAAAAGAATACGGTTGCAATGATAATCGATAATTGTCCGGCTCGCCCCAAGGTTGTATTTAAAGCTATAAAGAGCCATCTTCTTGACTCACACCGAATACAAGTGTCTTGCAGTCTTATAATCAAGGGATCATAGAAAACATTAAATTTTTCTACTGGAAGCAATTGTTTCGAAAATATTTACTCTCAATCGAAGCAAATTAAGATTTCTCGATCAATTCATTACATGATTTTAGATATAAATAAAATTCCTATAGATAACCTAACTTTGTACGACATATGGTGTTTTGTTTTTTTTGCAATATTTATTAACATGAAATTTTTTTAACACGAAAAATATCCCAATCCCTCTCAATTCCGTGTTAAACGATTTTCACGTTACTGAAAACTGACAAAAATAATTGACATTTCCTTCCTTCCTCAGTGGCTCGATAACTCAGGGTGGGCCTTGACCTTCTCAGGAAGCCTTTTCCAGGCCAGCTTTTTTACTGCTAGTGTTCTCCAATTCTTAGTTCTCAAAACTAGGAGATATTTTTCTAGGCCGTCAATCCATCTAAGTTTTGGCCTGCCCTTTCTTCGTATGCCAATTAGTTGAGCACTGAAGACTTTTTTAGCTGTGCGGTCTTCGTTCATTCTGATTGACGTTTAGTAATAATTAATTGTTAACTATGCAAAAGGAAAATGTTTAACGTAATTTTAAGTAAAATTTCCAAATATGCACAATGACAATTAGTGTCTCTGTACATTTAAAAAATTAATTGTACTCAAGGTATAATTTGAATTTTTAAAAGTGTAATCCAAATTTATATACAGTAGGACCCCACTTAAAGCGGGGTATACGTTCCATCGAAATAGAGCGTAATACGAAACAGCGTTAAACGAGGTTATCTCATGATGTAAATAATGGGGTTAGGGGAAGATAGGTAGAAAATTGGTTACGTATTTTACCATTAAATTTATTAATTATGTTTTTATAACAATAAAACAAAAACTTATTCCTTACAAATATAGAAATATAATAAATATACATATAAAAATAAATAAAATTCTAAGTCTTGTTTTAATGGCATATTGTTTTCAATTTCATCGTCAGTCCATATAGGAAGTCTTTTTTCCATTTCCTCTATTTTATTATTTCTAGAACGGGTAATTCTAGTAGCAGAGCTTGTTGTAGTTGCAGTTGCCGATGACAGTATTTTTTCTTTATTCTTAATAGTCCTTATTGTTGAAGTTGCCAAATTCAATGCAGCACCAATTTGAAATTGACGTTCACCAGTATCTAATCTTCTAATCACTTGCATTTTAGTTTCAAGTGAAAATGATTTTCCTTGTTGTTCTATTTTCGTGTTTTTTATTATCACCCATGATAAAAACTAAAAATCATAATATTTGTCTCACTATAGCAATCGTTATAATACATAAATTTTTCTTACAATAACGTCAATAAATTTTTGAAACGATAAAAATACGTTCGTATAACACCACAGGAAAGAAGAAACACAGATAAACTGCTTAGGATATCGGGAAGCCTAATGCTGCTTGCAATTTCAGGGAATCCCACAATTAAAATAAAAGAGCGTTAAAACGCGAAACAGCGCTAAGCGAAACAGCGTTAAGCGGGTCTTACTGTATATATATCTGGTTTAAAAATTAGATTTGCCTGCTGTAGACCAAGTAGGGATCCACGGCAAGAGGACGACGTCTAAGCTGTTATCTCACTCTAATTTCTAACCATGAATTATGAAGCAGTTGGAAATAAATAGGAAGCACGTTTCATTTTACGTAACGGTCTTTGACGGAACCAGCACTATTTATGGTTCAATCACAATTAATCAGTGTTTCATTTATTTTAAAATTATAAATATTTTTAAGAGTTATCTTCCATTAGAGCCTTTATATATTCACACACAGAGATCTATTATATAACTTCTTTGAGTAGGATATTATAAAGCAGGGGTGGGTAACTTGTTTGGCTCATGCGCTACATTGTGGGAGCGGAGGATACCGGAGGTAACGCGCCTTTTTAAAATGACTGCATTCATTATTAAAAAAATAATAAATATAAGAAAAATAAAATAGTGGAAGCTTTATTCTATTTAATTTCATATTGTTTACAGCAGCAAGCGTGTTTAATTTTAAAATCAGTTTATTGAAACAAATGTACCCAGATCATACTTTTCTAAATTTTTTCATAATTCCTACTGTTATAGTTCACTTCTCACCCTATATATATATATATATATCTTGCTCAAATTTTCAATCGTTAATAACATACTTTCTATTCATCTATTCAAGTTCAAATACATTTTTTTAATGTATGGATGTAGTAGTGGATGACGCTTGTGTGTGATGTTAATACAGTTTTTTCAATTATATATAAGTTCATTAATTAAATTAAAGAATAAATAAATAGTAACAAACAAATATAATAGTCTAACACCATATATAGAAAAGAAAATTACTCGTTGTGTCCCTGTAGCACAATGATAGCGTGTTGGACTTCTAATTCAAAGGTCGTGGGTTCGAATCCCGCCTGGGATGGACTAATTTCCAAGAATGTGTGATTTCCCTTTTACTATATACTATTTTCTAATATAATTAGATTTAATTAATGAATAAATAATAACAAACAAAAAAATAATCCAACACAATATATAGAAAGGAAAATAGAAGATTGAAAGGAAAATCGCTTTCTATTTTGTCACTTAATATTGTAATTCTGTCATAATATATATATATATATTAAATGTGCAACTATTTAACAAAAAGTAACTAAAGCAAAATTTTTCTTTGTTGACCTAAGTAGGAATTGACTTAATTTTTTTCTTTTATATTACTTGTTTTTTTAAAAAAAAAAAAATCAGGAGTGAGATTACTTGTTTAAATTCTCATCACACTCATTTTTGCCAGCCAACTTGCATCTATAATTACTTTTGTTGATCATCATGCAAGGAAAAACTTTGCTCACACACAAATGTTTGTCAACTGAAATATAAAGAACAATTTCCCAACGCATTTCTTCACACAGAGAAATTTTTCAGTAGACAAAGATTTGTAAAAGTCAGTGTCATGGCGTTAAACATTTTCTTCACACTCAATAAGTTCAAGCAGGTAGCTCCTCAGGTATCAATATCAGCAGAAATGAGATAAGAGATCAGATTGAATTTAGGCTCAATTTCCTTTAAAATCCTGAAATTTTCTTGTGACACCGTCCTCCAAACTCTGCAGATGATCTCTTAGTAAAAACACTTTCAGGTACTTTGTTTTCCCTAATAGTGAAAAATAAAAAACGAATCCTTGATCGCGCACAGGCAAGAAATCTCGGACTGTCATGGCGGGTCGCATAAAAACTCTCTCTCTCTCACTCCTGTATTAAAGGATATCCTCTTTTTATACTATTTTTATTCCTTTGCAAATGTAGTTTTCAAGCATATTAAATAAATATAAGCACATTTTTGATAATAACTATTTTTTATCACATTTTAAAAAGAAATTTCTTTATCAAAAGGATACACTAATCTCCTGGTGGAAATCAACTTTTTCACTAAGAATCCGTTTTATTATCACTTCTGTTGTAATTCGTTTCCAACATCCAATCTTTAAAAATTATGAATTCCATTTCAACAGCTTGCACTTTATTCAGATTGATTTCAATTATTTACAGTATAAAGTTCTATACTTGCATTGTGCATTCCACCCTTCGGATTCTAATAACTGTTTCCTCAATTGTACAATTTCAATACACTAAAACAAGGTTGTCAAACTCAAAGGCAGACTTGAGGCAAAAAAAACAAGGTTCAACTTAAGGTCGGCCGCAAAGAAGATCAAAATTCATAGAAACGTAGGGTTATTTCGAATATAATACATTATAATAAACATATATATGAAAGAACAAGAAAATTTAATATTTAAGTCATGACATTTGACATCTCCTCTCTGCTACTATCTTTCCTATTTCGAAGGAAATTTTGATGTTTCATTATATATTATTGTGCGCCAATTTAATGACCGGGCCGTAAAAATGCTCGTTGTAGGCTGCATGAGGCCCACGAGTTTGACCCCCCCCCCCCTCCCTACATTAAATGTTAGATTGGCGAACTGAAGAACAAAGTCAATTGTGACTTTAAAATTCGTAAAGAAATTAACTGAGCCATTAACTAGACGGGGAAAAAAATTGCTTTGTTCATATAATAATTTCTCTCTTTTTATTATAAAGAAATCAACATCTTAAAAAACAGTACGCTTACAAAGTAAACAAATATAGAAACATACGTTATATATAATAACACATATATAACATATACGTTTGAAACAACACAGATGAAATTCTCAGCATGAAATATAACTTAGCATGAACTTTGTATCAATGTTATAACTACAAAGAGAGTTATATTAACCTCGCACTTGAAAACAACACGAGGGCTATTGCTGACAGACCTCGTAATTTTAAGGACAAGGATGACACCTGACCTAGCACTCCCCTCTCCAAATTACCACACCACGCCCATGGGAGGACTTTGAGCCTCGATAGATTAAACGCGTGTGCATTAGTCCCCTCTACACGGCAGGTTTCCAGGGGTACCAGGATTCGAATCCGAGACACGCCGGTCACGAGTTCGTGACTATCACCAATAGGTTACCGTGCCACTTTCCTCGCATTATTGACTTAAGACATTGGTCTTCAAACTTTTTCGACCCACGGAACCCTTAGAGCTCTAAGGGTCGTTGGGGGAACCCCATACCACATACACACATTTAGTGTTTTGATATGTTGTTCCCTCTACTTCATTATGGAGGTTTTTTGTCCAAAAATGAAAAAGATACAATTTTCATTATAAAATTGTTTAGTTGTGCAAAACATTGCGCTTACGAATATAGAATTATTTCGCGGAATCCGTGATAGTAAACAATAGAATAATCACAATCTAGTAAATAGTACATATAAAAAATAACATTTTAATATTATTCTTTTATTATATTATAATAAAAGTTAAAAGTGAATTGCAAAATAAAGTTATTACGTATAAATAAAATTTTTAGTTTTAATGACTGGGGATGAGCTTTAGATACTAATGGTTATACAAATTTCACAGAAAACGTGAATCCTTATTGCCCACACATTTATAATTTTCTTTTTCGATTTTTATTGTGACTTGTGGAGCCCCTGGATATACCTCTTGGAACCCCAGGAGAGATTCACTGTTTGAAGATCACTGACGTAAAATAACAAGAGAATTAGTGGTTAAGTTTTGCAATGCATAGCTTTTTAAATGTAAATTAAAACAAAGTTATTGGCATTCCATGAAATAAACATTTCAAGATAAATTCGCAAAAAATAGTTGGAAAGAATTTACAGAATAAAAGCACACACAACGCAGCAATGCACAACTAGTTTCTTTTCAAAAGAATTCACACACACATAAAATATGACAAACTATTTCGCATAGGGAGAGGTAAACTGAGTGTTGTAAAAAAATGTTTTTAAAAAAAATGAAAAAGATTCAATATTTTCAAAAAATGTATGGGTACTTGCATGACAATAATTGCGTTGTCATATACTGTTCGAAATCTGTCAAATGTATTCTACCACAGTTAAAAAAAAATTGACTAACGCTCGTAATAGAAAACGCTAAGAACGCTCGCACAAGAAATATAAATGTAACTATAAAAAAGTGATTTTCTTTACAGTTCCTTAAGTGATAAATCGGAAAGCACCGAGATCTAAAAAACAGCAGCATCAAATATATTTTAAATAACAAATTAAGCGAAAATGTAAAGGTTCATTTAAGTAAATTATCATTGTGGGATTATTGAAGTTTTTTTCAACTAAAGTTAATCTGAAAATTTTAATTTATGTTGATAAACGAAAAGAAATGTCAGATGAATAGGTTACTAATAAGATTTGTGACGGGCTCACGCGTCTTTTCTTTAACATAACCTCTGGGTTCTTTGACGGCCAAGATTAATGGCAACTCTTTTCCAACCAAAATCCAAGAAGCGAAATGCGAATAAGAAATGCAAATGAGATAGCTTTTAAAAGAACAGAAGTTTCAGTAAGCATGATGGCAATTTGATGAATGTTATGTTTGGAGGAGATACAAGCGTGAATTGACAGCTTATCGTAAAGTTACCTAGAAGCCCTGCCATTAATACAAGGTGCATACCATTGCACACGCGCCTAGACGTTTCAATTTAAAGATTGAAGTTAAATTTGAATTAAGGTAGGACTGATTATTTGATATTAGAACTTGTAATATTATTAGAAGTGAGAGTAAGCGGATAATATAATTATTTAGAGAAAGTGGTCTAACTTACGCGATTCGGTTTAACTATTTCTGTGTGTTCGTTCATTCTAGATTCTCATTTATATAAATTTATCTAAATTGTTAGACGTTTAAGTTATATTCTTAATAATAAAGTCATATTAAGAATTCTGTTAGTTAAAATGTCTGTTCATTTTGAGAATCCCACACCTCTAGCTCACGCTGACAATCAAGGATATGGTCACCAAAGGGGGACCATATCACAGATTGATGAGCAAAAAGGGACTGTGAGATTATAACATGTAAACAAAACTGTAAAAAGTGTCAGACTAAAAACAGTGCGACTTTAACATTATATAATCATAGTTATAATTATTTAGGGCAGGGGTGTCGAGCCTTAAGGATCAACGAGCTATTTATTCTAAAGAAATGTTTAATGAGGTATAGACGCGCTTGCCGTCAAATAATTTTGACCTGTGATTATTGGGAAAATAATAAAACTAAATACTAACAACTCAAAACTCTTTATTTACTACGAAGAAAAACATTTTGCACTGTATAGTAGTAATTTTAGTAATACGCATGTAATTCAAATTAATGTAACATTAGTGTGACTTGTGTTGTTGCAAATTAAACGGCAAATAACTTATATTAGGATGGCAAGATGTTACTTTTAACAGAATGCATGCTGGATTGGAGTCATCTTCCAAACAGTTTCTAAGCCAGTCTTTAATGCTTTTCATCTCAGAAAATGACTTGCAGGCATTGGTAGATGAAAATATGCTTAAAATAGCATGAGCTAACTTCTTCAATCACTTAAATGTGCCCGGAATCGAATTCCTTGTTTCCAAAATTTGGTTACTGGCATTTTTACTTATGCAATCGAACCTCTATATTGCGAATTTTTCTATATAGCGAACTTTTTCCTGGAACCAAGAACATTCACGATTTTCTTCATAAAATAACCTCCCAATAGCAAAGTACATTTTCTATATAACGAACTTTTTCTCTTGTGATTCAATTTTTTTTCTCGCTGTTTTCAAAGTATTTATGGACATTTCAAGTTATTTTCTCTTTTAATACATTTTATGGTGGTCATAAATCTTGAACTGGTTTTATTAAGTGCTTAACTCGCTAAAAGCAGTAGAATCCTAGATGGCCGAGAGCAATAGAATTCTCGGAGTTTCATCCAAGAAGTGCAACCTTTAGCCCTCATCGTTCAGTTCACTAGAAACATCTTCGATATCCCCGTTTACCCTCAGTGGAGTTGTCTCGTGTTCCCATGTCCTTGAACTAGTCTTCATTCATCTGTAGTGTTGATCAGTCGTACTGGTAACTTTGTTTCTTGTAGCTTGAAAATGTCAAAGTAACTGTTTGTGCATCAAAGAAAAATAATTAATTCAGGAAGTGGATAAAGGCGTCAAAATACTTTCCTCTTTTTTTTTTTGATAGGCAAGATATATAAAATAAATAGATATTAACTTTAAAAAGGTGTGTGTGTGTGAGTGAATAATTCTTTTTAATATGAATGTGTATGAATTTAAAATTTGTTTTGTGTGATTTATAAAAAAAAATAGAAAAAATGAACCTCTATATAACGAATTTTCCATATAACGAACTTTTTTTCGAGATATAGTGTCTTCGTTATATAGAGGTCCGACTGCATTTGCTTGTTAATCTTACTGTTTCAATCAATTCCAACATTTCCTTGTTTCAATAAATTTTTGAATCCATAGACTGGAAATCAATCAGTTGGATTTCAAAAGTTCTTCAATTTACAACCAATCGCATTGGGACAGGGTTCAGTTTATCAATTGAAGTCACATCAGGGTACAGAAACTTGTGCGTCTCCGATAATTCTTTGAACTGAGAAAATCTCGTTGAAAATTCCTTGATAGAAGAATCAATTATGGAAATAAATTCTTCTGAATAACCCTTTTTCTTCATCAAGTTTCTTCATGTGCATCTAAAAATCTTAGACATTTTTTTTTCAAGTCTGGGAAGTACTTCTTGTAGTTTCTTGTAATAATACCGTTTCTGAAAACATGCAGTTTAGCGCCAAAATCGCGAATGAGATCCATCATGACAATAATTGTTTTATTTGTGCCTTGAAGATTTACGTTCAATTCATTGAAATGTTGGCCTGTCTCTGTAAAAACACCAATTTTGAAAGCCATATAACTTCCAGCAACTGTAGGTATTGTTCAATTTTCCCCTCTGAATTCTTCCTTCAACAAACCTTTGAAATATGTTCCCACGGCTCAACCAGTGAACATTGTTATACATTACTAAGCCATAATGCATCCAGCTCCCCAGGGTATTCTCCCTCAAAATTGGGGTGAAACCGAGCTAAATCGTTCTGTCACCTGTATGGTGCTCAAAGCTACGGCTAACGACAAGCGTCATTTAGCCCTTTACCATGATGAATTTCCTGGGCCTTTTTGCCTATCAGGTGGCATTAGTAACAATAAAAAGCATCAAACTTTCGCTTATTTAAAGCCTGCGACGATACGAGGTTGACTATTTTTGTGACTAACGCCACTACATTATCAAGAGATGTTAAACCACCCTTAGCACACAAGGCTTGTTGATGAATAATGTAGTGGCATTCAAGAATCGAATGTCCTACGTCTGTTTGAAATTAACTAATAAAATGTAGTGTTTTATTTATTTTTACCACCGTATTTGGAGAATCATCAGTTGTTAAATGAAACAACTTTTTTTTTCCAAATCAATTTCTTTTTCAGCAAGCGAATTTTTAACAGCCGTAGAAACATCTGGGCCCTTGTAGTTGTTAGAAATAAAGTTATCGCAATTAATTCCTTCTTAAAGACGTTTCCTACACAATATCGTGCGAAAACAGCTAAACGTGCAGATTTAGTAACTTCAGTATTTTCGTCAAGACATAGCGATATAAAAAAACTGAGTTAAAGTCATTTATTTTGTTGATTTATCCCTTTTCAGGCCAGTTTTAAGATTCTTTCTTTTATTGTGTTTTTAGATAAAAGAAAATCTAATGTGCTGAAATATCTTTGTTATCAAAATCATCAAAAAGTCAGGACGCACATGCTCTAACCAAGCTTCCTTCGGAAACTCACTGGTGAAAAGGTTTACTATGCTACATTTGCCGCCGCCGTAACTAGCCGCGCTCATATGACAATTTTTGCTAACATTATTTAATCACAGACGTCGACTGCTTATTTCTGTCTTTTATCGCACTTGTAATCAATTCTTTTTGCTCTGGTTTGCTTTTTCGTCAAAAAGGATTTGTGATTTATTTCAAAATACTGTTTTAGAGACGATGTTTTACGTACCACCTGTTCCAGAATATGAAACACCCGCCGCTTCGTCTCCTTTACTAATCATGACGTATTTCTCAGTCCACCGAGCTTGAAATTCTTTATTCCACTTACTATCTTGCACTTCTTGTTCTTTTACTGAAATAGCCATGTTAAAAAATCTGTTAAGTATATCACAAATAAACTTTAAAATACATTTATTTCAACGAAATTGACTATGCTATTCGTAGATAAACTTTGCATTATTAGCAATTGTAGTCAAACGCTATAGCAAGGTAGCACATAACAAAGGTGTATCTCAGACCGATCACTCGCGTTTGCTCATAATACTTCATAGTGAATTTGGTTATTTTGAACTAAAATGCAAGCCGTTCGGTGGCAAGGCCCCAAAATATTGTGTGTCGCGTGCAATTGCTTCGCCATCCTGACCAAGCCCCAGAACCACATCTTTCATTTTCGTTCAAAGAACTAAGCACATGAATACAGAAATTTTGAAATGCTTATACACATTCCAAAACGTTTCTGAATCGTATGAATTGCTTATTGTACCGTTTATTGTTCATAAAATAGAAACTAGTATACATATATATATATATTCCCTTTCCTCTGCTTCGCTATTGTACAATTTCAAACAGAATGCTACGTTTCCAAATATAGAAAAGTAATTAAACCGTTACGGTAGAACGTGGAAGATATATGTAACAAATATTTTGGTCAGGTTCACGAAAGTTTTATTATTATTATTATTATTATTATTATTTCTACTGGGCTGCGGATTGGTGTTTTACCATTGCAGACCTAGTACATTCACTGGAAGCTGGTATCTCTTTTTAGTGCAGCCCCATATATAGGCGGATATCAATCGCCACAGGTAATTTTGACACCCAGTTTCCTCCCTAGAGAAAGGCACCTGAGCTCTGACGATGCAAACCTGCACGAGGATTTAATTTTGCCAAGAGCCCCCAAGCCAAACAGACACTCTAGGAATCTTTTACATGCCATATAATCATACGACAAGGCCGCTGTTGATTTTCTGTATAATGAAAACCCACCGATTTTGGCCGGGTCGAGCGCGAGTGAATATTAACGTCGCACTGTTCAGCTACTCGAGGGCTTTTGGCGATGGGCCTCGTAATTTTGAACCATGGTCAAATAACTACCCCACCACACTAACGGGAGGACATTTAAACTCTCGACAGATTTAACGTGCACTGCTCCCCTACACGGCGGGTCTTTAGTGGTACTGGGCTCGAACTCATGACATGCCAACCACGATCCAATACCTTGACCACTAGTCTACCGTGGTTTGGGTCAGGTCGAACCCGTAACCTTGTTTGCAAAAGGCTAGCGACAAACTACGCCACCCAGCCGGCTCTTCACGAAAGTAGTGATGCATGTTAAATCAACCGAGGTTCAAAGTCTTCACACTGGCCTGATGCTGAAGCTTGGAGAGCGGCATGCTAGCTCAAGTGTCATCCTTATCATTCGACTTTTGAGGTGTATCATCCAAATCCCTCCCGTTGTTTTGAAATGCGATATTAACATTTAATCTCGGAAATATCAAAGATAATGATGAGTTTTAAGTTTTCCTTTTAACTTCAAAAAAATTCTTAATTGTAAGAGAATTTTTTGACAACTTTCCACCTTTTTTCTCAATTTGTCTATATATACTTAAAGAGGATTCTTCCGAAACGACAAAAATTCTCCGTAAGAATATAAACAACATTTATTAACTGGGCAGATTTGTTTCACATGGGACATTTAATAACATCATTGATATTGTTTCGCTTCATTTACAATTATTGTCCAATAAACTTCTTAAATATATAGACATAACACCCATATGTATTATTCTCAAAATCAAACGGTGCAAACATTGATTATAAAAGAAATTTTCAACCAGAGGTTCGAGAACGAATCGAGAAAAAATTTTATTAACTCGCAGTCACAAATTTCAACATTTAAATACCTTAATGATATACGTTCGACCCCATTTTGGTTGTCTAAAAAAATGTTTAAAAAAAATAAGCTATTACTAAAAAATTTATACAATATGAATGATCCTCCATTTTAATGATGAATTTAACTTTGTAGAATACATTAAAATTACCAAGTAAAAAACATTAGCAATTAACGTTTGAAAATAATTAAATCCCAAAACCAGATAATTCTATGAAGCATTAATCAACAGTGTAGCAATCATAAAATAAAAAACGAACACATTTTAACTATGTGTGGTACTAATTTTTCTATATAATTATTATATAATAATATCAAATAATAAAATAGTTTAAATTTTCACTCACATTATATACATCAATTTTCATTATAATTTTTCATTCCATACTTAGTTGAGAATAATAATAAATAAAATTAGATTATTGTCAATTCTGTTTTATTACTAAAACTGTACAAAAATATCTAATTATGAAATGAAGTTAAAATTTCCACTAACATTACTTGCATCAATTCTCAATTGAATAAAAATAGCTAAAGTTCAAGACGTCGTCTTGTTTTGTTTTGTTTAAAATCGAAAATTAAAAAATTCGTAACTGAAAGTTTTCGACAATGATAAACTTTATCATCACTGATATATTTGATAAAATGCAAATCACCCGTATGCAAATTAAATGTGGAGTAAATCTAACCACTCGTCTTATCATTCTTTTTCTTTCATAAGAATGTTTCTTGATGGTGTCTAATGTGTCTTAGTTTAAGCTTTATTGCAGACAGTTTTTTTTCCTTGTATTAAAATCTCGTCAGGTATAGCTTACACACGTGGGGAATTCTGGCGCGCGTGTGTGATTGCGCGAACATGGTTTCTTTGGAATATAAGGCTTGATTTCACAATATATCGTGGAAGCTCACAATATAAGCGAGAATAACATTGACAGAAACTAAGACAAAACAAGTAATACAAAAAAAAAATTTTTTTTAAGTTCATTCCTACTTAGGTCAACAAAGAAACATTTTATTTTAGCTATTTTTTATAAAATAGTTACAATTAATATAAATATATATACATATGTGACAGAATCATAATATTAAGTGACAAAATAGAAAACGATATTCCTTACAATTTTCCTTTCCATATAGGGTGTTGGACTAATATTTTTGTTTGTTACTATTTATTCATTAATTAAATTTAATTATTCTAATAAAATATCACAGTAATAAGAAATCACATTCTCAGAAATTAGGCCTTTGGATTACAAGTCTAACGCGCTATCCATTGCGCTACAGGGACACACAACGAACGATTTTCATTTCTATATATGAGGTTGGACTATTATTTTTGTTTGTTACTATTTATTCATTTTCTAATTTAATTAGTGAATTAATATTTGAAAAAACTGTATTAACATCAATAGTCATCCACTACAAGTTTAAAAAATGTATTTGAACTTGAATGGATGAATAGAAAATATCTTATTAACGATTGAACTATATATATATATATATATATATATATATATATATATATATATATATATATATAAATAATTGAAAAAAAATACTGTGGAACTACTTTATACAACTTAAGACTTACACATATTTTTATTTATCATTTTTAGCTCATTCTTTCAAAAACTTGATCTTGTTTAGCAGAAAAAAATGTGGCTTATTAAAAAACCATTTCTACCGTAATAACGGATATCATCATTCTAGTAAATAACACCTTTCACAATAACATTAATCCAAAGATATAGTCAATAAAAATCAATAAGTACTTTCTGATCGATAAATATAATGCATATATTTTAGAGCATAAAAATGGCTCCTACAGCAAGCAGCTCAATTTTTGATTTCGTTTAAGAAAAATTCTATGCCTGCATCTCCTTATCTCAAACACAGCACTTTCAGTCGCGTTTGGGGGAGGAGAGATACACTAAATAAACAAGAAACTATCAACAGCTCTCGATTATACTTCGCTAAAAATATCCAAATGATATCAACTTCTCAGCTTTAGTTTTAAAAAATGGACATTTTTCTGTAGTGGTTTTTATATTTAAGTTTGTAATTAGATGTTTGTTACAGTTTTTCGATATTTCCAATTCCCTTTCATATGACCAAATAGGTATAAAATTGACAATTGCTCCAACAAGAATGATTGTTATATACTTGAAAGATATTTTAATTTTTTTCTTGTCAAGCTAAAAAAACATTAGCAAGCTGCAGAGTCAAAGCTGTTAAATGTCCCACGAAATCCTGAACTTTCACTAACCCACTCCTTTAATATTCAGAATCCTTTATAATATATCAGTTTTTAATAAACTTATCTTTGTAAAATATTTTAAATAAAAAATAATTTAACTGTATTATCTTCAGGAAAAATACAATTAAAAGATAAATTTTTTCCGAAGTGAAATAACATATGCATATATTCTAGATTTCTACTTGAAACATAATATACTCTCTCTCTCTCTTTCCTAATCGTCCAATAAATCTAATAAAAACTCGACATTAATAGAAAGTCTGTGTTCCAGTTACTAAGGAGTCGTTGGTGGACCTGACCTCATTTTTTTTTTCAATCCCTATCAATGCGAGTCCATGGACAAGGTTTGATGTAATCTTGCGAAGACATCTTTCATAACAAGGACGAAAAGAAAATTCAAGGATAAAAGGCTTTAAGATATTATAAAACAAGAGAATATAAATTAAAATAACACAAGAGAACTTGAAGTCTTTTCCCACTTCTTATTTTAAATATAAATAGAAAGCGCGAAATTAAGGTCTCTTCCATTTTTATTCTTAAGGTATCCGACTACGTTCGGAATCGTGATTTTAAAAAAGAGCATAAATAGATAATTTTCATGATATTTAGTGTCACTTAGATTAGAATACATGTATAAAATTGTTTTAAGGACATTTTGACAAAAAAATTGATTTAAATGCAATATTCTGGCAAGAAATTAGAATAACCTTTTTTCAAAATGTTCTCTTATATAAAAAAATGCTTCTAAAATAATATTTTGTGTGGTGTGTATGTGTGTGTGCGTATGTGTATGTGTGTGTGCTTATATAAAGTAAAAACTTCTCCAGAGAGTCTGAACTATTTTTTTTGAAAAATTCACATTATTTTCAAAGTTAAACCAATTGAAATAATTATGGGCGTTTTTTTCCTTAAAATTTCTCCCCTGTGTTGTAAAACATGAATAAACCGACTTCTAAGTTATATATTTCAAAAATTCTAGTTGAGCCTCTGTACAAGGTCTGAGCTATATACAAATATATTATAGTAGAAGCATTTTTCACAAAAGGAGAATATTTTGAAAATGGGTCATTCTATGTTCATTTTTTGTCAAAATATTGTACTTAAATAATTTTTTATTGTAATAATAGTCTTGAAACAATTTTATCTACATTTTATGATCTAAGTGACACTAAATATTAGAAATATTATCCAGTTTACGCTTTTGCAAAATCACGGTTCCGAACGTAGTCGGATGCCTTAAGTATTCGACTGCTATCAATGGGAAACTTTCACACACACAAACACACACACAAACCATATTAAGAGATTAATTTGTATGGAACGTAATAAACATCTTTTTAGGAACACACGAACTTTGAATATAAATTCGCGTATTTCTTTTCTATCAGTAATATCACTTTTTCATAGAATTAGTTTTGAATGTTTCAATAAATTATCTAAATAAAAAATTTTAAGAAATGGAATTTTATTTCTGAAAAGAATTTTTCAACCATTTCTCAAACAAAACTAACTTTAAAACTTGACATACTAAATTCAAACATTATGGGTTCATTTATATATACACACCTGGCTCGCGAGAAACAGTAACATCATAGCAAATAGTAGAAGAGATCACTCTTTCAGCAATAGTGCATGTTTGTTCAAGGTTCAGTGTGATAAAGTCATAATCCTTTAGAATAAATACGAAGTTCAAAGATAGATACGTTTCTGTGTTAGTCATTATCCGCAACATTTTCGTTCTGACTAAAAACAGTATGTCGAAGTCTACATCAGAATCTCACACATAATCAGTTTATGAAAAATTCCGTATCAGTTATTTTTAACAGCGTGGAGCCATTTACATATAAAACCAGTGTGAAATATATAAATTATACTTTAAAAAAACTAAAAAACACCCTTTTATAGTTAATCGAACAAAGTAGCAACTTAATCTTTTAGTCGCCAAATCTGGAATTAATCGTCAAATCCGGAAATGAGATCTGAAATTAGTCGCTAGATGCGGGATGGGATCTGAAAATTGAAAATGGTAAATCCTGATGATCCTGATCAGGATAATGGAACAAAATTATTAAATTATTGTATTGTCATTGGTCCTGGACTAGTGAGCAAAATTTCGAATTAATCTGACCTTTTACAGTGGGTAAAAATTCAGTTCAAAGATTCCGTTACATACAAGTGAAACTTATAAAAGGGTGTTAAAAAATGGGTTATATGTGATGAGCAGTGGCGCACACAAGGGGAGTGTCCTAGGGGTCTGGACCCCCCAAAGCCCTTGATTTTTTTCCCGATTGATTATAATTTTAAGTATATAATACGTAATATTTTATTAAATATTTGTTTTTAATAATTAATTTTATTAATTAATACTAATTATTTATTCAATTATTAGTTTTTTACTGTTTTTTTGTTCCCCCAAATCGACAAAATCAAAAGGAGCATGGTACAAGAATGGTGGACTTTCGACCCTGGTCCTCCCCCCTTCCTTGGAAAACTTCTGTGTGCGCTACTGGTGATGAGCGTATCATTCCCAGAAAATTTAATGAGTGCATAGGATAATAATGCATCCATGCTTCGTATATGCTAAGTTTCGTAACAAGTTTCAATCATATTATGATTATTTAATTTTAATGAGAGAAAATAAAAAGATAGTGAAATACCTTGCATAATCATGTTTTCGCATACAAATTACCTCTCAAATTTTAAAAGTCATTATTGTCGGTTTAAGCTTCATTTAATATATACAGTCGAACCTGTTTTTGTGCGGTCTTTTTGTGCGATTTTTTTTATGCGGTGTATGAATTTCAATGGCTTTGGAGCCACTGTAATGTTTTCTATCTATTTACTAGTGGCGCAACGGAGAATGTTAGGACTCCTTCCCCCCTGAAAGTCAGGTTTCGTCTTTAATATTTTATAAATTGGGAAAATACGTATTTAGCGTTAGTCAAGCCTTGGGTTCCTAGAATCCTGCCTCCCCCCGTGATGCGGGGGTGTACGTTACGCCACTGAAATGTAGACACTCCAAGACGCTCTGTTCATTTGTTATAAACAGTCTCCCGACAATGCGCATTCAGTTGCTTTCTCTCAACGCTCCTGCATCCCGCGCTTGATTGAAGACGAAACTTTCAATGACAGTGACATTATCAATAATTTAATAAATTATTAAGACTGACAAGAAGCCAGATTCTTTGAGAGCGGTTAAAAATATGCAGGGATCCAGCTTTCCAACAAATTGGAAAAGCATTTTTTTAAAATAGATACCAGTTAAAAAAGGAGTATAAAATTTTAAAAAGGGGCTTCAATCATGTATAGCTGGTTATCGTGACATTTACAAGCAACTGACCACCCGTCTTTCGTCACAAAAACTTATTTTACTTTATGTTGCCGAAAAATAAATCCATTGAAATTGCACATTCAAGTGACGAAAGCGATTTTGAACTTATTCATTATAGGACTTTGTATTACGATGAGTAGTGATGAATTATGTATGTGCATTTTAAAGACTTATCCGTATATACAATGAGAAATATATGTTCTTAAAATGTTTCCATGTGTAATATTTATTTATTTTGTTATGGAAATATTTTTTTACATAAATTTCGTAAATAATTGGCATATTTTATAAATGCGACTTTTTATGCGGTCCCTATCACCGTATAAAAAAGTTTTTTTATAGTATTTCCACGAATTAGTTTGTTATATGTAAGAATTTATGAAATTTTTGAATATTTTTTTTGTGCAATTTTTTTATGCGGTCCCTATTTACCGCACAAAAACAGGTTCAACTGTATATTACGTAGATTTAGTGGTTAACCCTAAGTTTAACAAAGAGCTTAATAAAAAAATTTATTACTTCACTGTAGTATAGGTAAGTAAATTTATAATTTTAAATTATTAAACTTTTATTTTTCAGTTAATTTTTAATCGAGTACTCCTAATTAACAATTGTTATATGTTTCGTTTAGAGTTTTAAAATTCTTTATTATATCTTAGATCAGTGGCCTTCAAACTTTGTTGATTCACGCAACTCTTAAAATTGTAAGGTTTTTAACGAGGTACTCCTTATTATTTTAGTCTAAGAGAACTGCATCTTAAAATAATATTTCAAGTAGATCGAAATATTATAGCCGCTTTAAGTAAAAAAAGTTTTAAAAAAATACTGTATTTCTTTTATTACAGAATTTTAATATAAAATTAATATAATTTACTCATTAATATCAATAGTTCTAGTTTCAGTGATTTGGATATACGCGCTAGATTTTTTTTTTTAACATTCTCAAAATCTAGTTCTGCAGATGCTCTCTCGGCAGTTGCATTTCACATATTCTACATTAATTTGTTTCTATATTCTATTTTGCACGGCATTTGGCTTTAGACCGTATAGCGAACCAGTGGCACGCGCAGCTACCGATGCGCGACGCAACATTTTGGGCACGCCACTAACGCATGGCTTGCATTTGAATTTAAACAACAAAAGTTCAATATGAAGAATTACGAACAAACGCGAGATCGGTCGCGTAAAGCCAGCGAGATTCTTTTGTGAGTTCAAATATCGGAAAAGCCTACGTTTTGCGTACCGTGATGTATAACTCTCATTTAATAAACTGAATTTGTTCTAATTCGATTAGTTGCAATTGAAAAATATGAAATGCAACTTCGATTGATTTCCAGCCTAGTTCGATATGGATTCAAAAAATTTGTTGTAAAAAGGAAAGTTAGAATTGATTAAAACAGAAAGCAGACAATGCTAAATGTAAGTAAAAATGCGAAATGAAATTTTGGAAACATGAATTCAATTCCAGATACATTTAAAAGTTGTAAACAAAACTTGGCTCATGCTATTTTAACCATATTTTCATCAACCTATGCCTGCGTGAGTTACATTTCCAGAGATGAATAACGTTAAAGACTCACTTAGAAACCGTTTGGCAGATGACTCCAATTCATCTAGCACATTCCGCTATAACATCTTACAATCCTAATACAAGTTATTTGTCATCTAATCTCCCACAACAGAACTCACACTAATGTAACTTTAATTTGAATTACACGCATAAATGAAGCATTTACTACAGTGCAAAATGTATTTTTTTCATTGTAAATAAAGAGTTTTGAGTAGTTAGTATTTAGTTTCGTTATTTTCTCAATAATCACAAGTCAAAATTTTTGATCTACTCGTCTATACCCCATTAAACACATTCCCAAAGGAAAATGGTTTGTGTTGATCCAAAAAGGTTCGCCATCCCAACTTTAGATACTCGTGGTCATACTTACTCCAGAGTGAATCTGTTTTGCATACATATTGTTTCCTTTTCGAATTTTTATTTCTACTCGTGGATCCCCCAGGGTTCCGTGGAACATAGCTTGAAGACCACTGCCTTAAATTATATACGAATGTCGTTTGTATCAATATTAATTTAAATACCAAAAAATTCCAGATATTTAAAAATGAATTGTTTTGCCCAGAATTTCATGTTAATTTGCATATCTTCTAAAATGCCTTTCCTTATTTCAAAAGATTACACGAAATTCCTTTGATATGATTCAAAGTAAGATTATAAAGAACATTTCTGGGAAATTAAAATGGGGAATTTATCTTGCTTACTACATTTACTCTCATGGCTCATTAGCATATTTTAACCAGTAATGTATTTTTATGAATCGGTTTCTGAATAATTAAGAGCAATTTTTATTATGGCTTTCTTAACAGATTCTTTACAATTTAGTTTAAGTTAACGGGAATTAATAACTGTAACAATTTAATTTTCAGAGATAAAGCGTTTACAGTCAAAGCTAACTACTTCATACGTAATTTTAAAAAGTATAGGAGTAGTACAAAAATATTTTTCAACATATCAAACATTTTACTCCAAATGGTCATTCAAAATGCAAATTTTCAATGTATGAAATTTCTTTTCGATTAAGACAAAAAGAGAAAATAGGATCTTTACAACGAATGCAAATTTTGGAAATTGTTTTTGTTCATTTTTTTCATTACAGCATAATTCGATTTTTCCTTTGGCATCCAAATAGTTGCTTGATTTTCAGCGACAAGTAAGCATAAAAACTATACATTGAGAAAAGATTTTTTTTTAATGTAAGAGATTTTAACTACGATACCTTCTATCTTTATAGTATCGTTTATATTTTGTATAAGCCCATAAGTTCGTATAATCGTAACAAACCAAATGTGATTTTAATAATTTTCCCACTCAAACAGTGCTTTGTTGAGTCATGTTACATCTTTAAAAAATTTGTAATCATTTAACATAAAAAACAATATTTTTCTACAAAAAATATATTTTATGTACATTTTAAGGACATATGTAATGATTTTACAAAAATTTTTGATTTAAAGGATTTTTAAAGTTTCTTTTAGTTAATCCTTTACTATGTTAAAAGAGATTTTGTGCTCAAAAATTTCCATAAAAAGTTATCCATGTAATTTTTGGCGCGAAAAACTTAAAATTTGTGAAGTGATTTTAAAATGCTACTTCCTCCTACAAAAATGTACGTACATGCTTGAAATTTTTTTTACAAGTACGTCAAACTATGTATAGTAAAATTTGGTAGGGGTTTTTTGGTTAACATGATTGGTATTGATACAATACTTCTTTTAAGAATGATTGAAAATTTCAAAAAAATGTAAAAATTTCTGAGTTCAATTTTTTTTAAAAAATAAATATTGCTTTGATTAAAAAATGCATACCAACTTTTGTTCCCGTACTATTAGCAATAGGAAAAAATTCAAAGCATTCCCCTTACAAAAACCTTAGCATTTTAAATAAGACAAACTAGTTATATTTTTTCTTTCTGAGATAATCAGTTTAAAAATTTTTTGATTTGCAAAGTGAAAAAAAACAAGGGAAACTATCATAATTCTGCATTTTTAATTTTTAATCTTTCAAATTTTTTGGGGTTATAGAAAATATATATAAAAATAATTTAGCAAAAAATTAAATTTGATTTTGACCGATTTTGGTCAATTGAATCGTACTTTCCCCCCCTTAAAAGATTTAGCATGCTTCTTGTAAATAAATTAGTCAGGACCTTTTTTACCCAAAAATTTTGTTTTAAAAAAAATGATTCCCCACCATTTAAAATTTGAGCAAACATTTTTCCAAATAATTATTTTGCCCATACCTATGACCTTTAAAAAATTAGAAATTGAATACTGACACTTTGAAGTGATCGAGTTTCGGGGAAACCCTTAAAAATAACATAGATCAGGGGGGGGCAGACTTTCCTGAGTACGGGTCTTTTAATTTTTTTAAAGTTTGGGTCCACCCCGTAACGTAGGTGTAATGAACTAAAGAAAGTCAACAATACAGTTGGGCCTCTATTTCAACCCTATCTTCTGAATTTCTTAATTAGCGAACTTTTTTTTTGTAACCAAAAACATTTTACGATTTTCTTCGTAAAATAACCCCCAAAAAAAGTGTAATTTTTATTTAACGAAATCTATTTTCAGTGGGGTACAAGGGGGGGCCGGGGTCCGGACCCCCAAAATTTATTTTTTTTTGTTTATTATAATTCTAAAGATATAGTACGTAAAATTTGTTAAAATTTATTATTAATGATTAATTTTTTTAATTAAGCTAATTATTTATTCAATAATTAGTTATTTACTGTGTTTTGTTCCCCAAAAACGACAAAAACAAAAGGAGCATGATACAAGAATGGTGAACTTTCAACCCCGGGCCCCCCACCCGAAAAAATTTCCCGTGTGCGCTACTGATTCTAGTTTTCGATTTTTTTTCCCCCCGTTTTTTAAAATATTTTGGGCCTTCATATATGTGGAAATGATTATTAATTAGGTTTTGGTGAAGGCGGTCACCCCAAATTGTCTTGGCGGTCCACCTGGTCGGTCGCGATCGACTTAAAACCCACCCCAGACATAATGCAATTCATTCTTTTTGCTTCTCGTTGACTTGGTTAGATTTTACGCACGCGAGAAGAAAAATTATTGGATCTTTCGGGGGCTTTTAACGTGTTGCTATTACTTCTGAAGAAAAAACAAAACAAAAAAAAAAGAAACGGTATTTTTTGGGGAAATTTCTCTTTTATCAATTCTAAACACAACGTTGTTTATCGTAAACGCACACACTAACATTTCAATCATCAAAGACATGAAGTAAAACACTCTGGCAAATTTCCGGATATAGGTCGTTAACCTAAACAGGTAAAATAAATTGAAGCATTTTTTTTTTTTCAGTTATAAATTATTATGTCCCCCTCTTAAATTTTAAGCAGAAAATACGCTTATTCATACGCTTCCTTATTCATTATTTTCACGAAATAACAAAACAAGTTATGGCTTCTTTTGTTTGAATTGAATAGTTGTTTGTTGAATTTCAACATCAAGCCGAAAGAAAAGGAGGGGAAAAGAACGAGTATATTTCGGTGAGAGACTTCAAGGTCGAATGATTTTTTATGTAATTTGCTCTTGAAGGAGCACTTATCACAAACTAAATATTAGCGACACAAAAGGTATTGTTCTCCCATTACTCACAATTGTTCGGAATTATTCATCTTTGTTTACGTAAAAAAAAGAAATTATTCCTATCTTTTTATTAAATCCATAATAACTTTTCTCTAAGACTATGATTTATGTCGAAGTTATATCAGACAAGCAATGCAATTAAAATTTTAAAAAAAATATGCGTCATAAACCCAACGTCGTAGTACTTACTCTACTTCAATTCAGGTCATTATCTGCTAAATAACAAAAAATTATAAATTATAATAAGTGTATTCACTTTAATGATCCTAGTTAAATTTAATTAGAATAATCGATAAACAACCATTTTAATATCTTTTAAAGTTTTTTCATAACATTAAAGCGTATCGGAATTACGAATCGTAGAATGTTTGACATAGAAAATATATATAACGAGCATACAGTTACTCCCCCACACCAGTTTTCACGTGGTGTAGAATGCTCCAGAACAGGTCTTCATACTGTGTACCACGGAACCCTAGGGTTCCACGAATCACCGTAAAATGGAAAAAAAAATATAAATAGTATACAAAATGAATTCATGTTCTCTATGAAGTTTGAAAACCGTAAGTACCAAAAGTTGATTCCAGCCAAAAAACAAAATTTTATTTATACAGTATAACTTTATTTTGTCGTTGTTTCTAAATTTTTGTATAAATAAAAGAATATTAGGCGCGTTATTCTTTAAACACGAATGTTCTAATGTTTGCTATCAGGGTTCCACGAAATAATTTTATCCTCGTTAGTACAATGTTTTGCAAAACTAAATACAGTACGACCTCTATTTAACGAAGTCGCTAAAAAGTTCTTTATGCGTAAAATTCGTTAAATAGATATTCATTTTTCAATATACTTTATATTCTTGGTTCCAGGAAAAAGTTCGCAAAAGGGAGGTTCGACTGTAATTTTCTAATGGAAAATGCATCCTTTTTCATTTATGAAAAAAAAAATTCCTATAACGAAGGAAACGGAACAACTTCCCGACATTTATAGTTTCGACGTTAAAATCTAAATTGAAGCAAGAGCAGTTCCTAAACTTTAGATTGCAAATTCAAGGCAAAACACACAGGATTTCTCACACAGCTATAAATATTTTTATGCCATTCAGTACAATGTATTTAAGTAAAAAATGTTTCCCAACGTGAGTGGTTATATAAACAAAATACAATAAATTTGTCTTTACATAAGGTACCTATAATACGTGGATCAATTTTAAATATTATTTTTAAGATACATTCTTCTAATTGCAGTAACATAACGGAGAATGTTAGGACTCCCCTGCAAAGTCGAATTTTGGGCCCCAAGCCGGATCTTACAGGATTCAAAATCATAACAAAACAGTCTTTGGGCCCCCCAGAGTTCTATATACTATAGTGTAATAATTTTCGTTCAAAACTAATCAAATAATTCAGCCTAGGTAATTTTTTTAAAAGAAAAAGTGCTAACAAAATTAATAAAAAAATTTGAAAGCGTAAA
>BMAV01007688.1:6109-18285 GCA_019973955.1 Trichonephila inaurata madagascariensis
GCTCCCACAGCTAGTGTGATGGTATCGGGTGCCATTGCTTACAATACACGGTCTACCCTAGTATTGATTAATGACACTATGACATCATACAACCACATGTGTTGCCAATAATGCAACGACTTCTAGGAGCCGTTTTTCAACAATACAATGCTTGGCTTCACACGGCAAGGGTGCCACAAGACTATCTCCGCATTGTTATTCCCCTTTCTTGGCCTGTTCGATCCCCAGATTTGTCTCCAATCGATCATATCTGGGATCATTAGGGATGGCGAGTTGGGCATCCCACGAGTTTGAACGAACCAGAGGCAAGTTTACAGCAAATAGGGAAAGAAATGTCTCAAGACATCATACAGAACTTGTATGCCTCAATGCCCGATCGTATCACATCGTGCATTCGCACTAGAGGGGGGTTCAACAGGAAATTGAATCCTCCGTTCTTTTGTCTTTTTGTCTGAAAAAAATGATCATTTTCTTTAACTTTCTAATCATTTACTTATATCAAAGTAGTCATTACGTATTTAAAATTTCGTTTCATTTTGACGACTTCTTGGTGCACTAATTTTTTTATCCATGAGTGTATTTTGTAAAACATCTTAATATTTTATTATAATATGTGTGAAAGAATATTAAACACATTTTATATATATATATATATGTATGTACTACTTACTATATTATGAATATTTTTTTGCTTACTATCCAGGGTTCTACGAAACAATTTTATACTAGTTTGTACAATGTGTTTTGCAAAGGTATTTTTTTTCTAATAAAAAATGCTTTTTTTTTTTGTTTTTTTTTGCATTTGTGATGGGGGAAAAAACACTTACAATGACGGATATGGAACAACATATTGGCATATTTACAGATTTGACGTTAAAACCAAAATTTAAGCAAGTGCAACTCTTAAGTTTTAGATTGTAAATTCTTGCAAAATACGCGGGCTTTTTCTATTAGCTATTAACATTTTAATGTCATTCAGAACAGCGTGTATAAGTGAAAGATATTTCTAAACGTGAGTGAGTACAAAAACATATTGACGGCTTTCACACCATTCAAGCATTAGGAAACCGAAAGGAATTTCTGTTTCAGACATCACCTGTCGATAATTGCTTATTTAAATACTTTCGTTTAATACTTCAAGTTAGCTCGCCCGATTACATAGTCTCATCTAATTTGTCGTTTTCTTGCAGATACTCTGGGAACGGTCAGATCTCTTTTTAATCCCCTACCCCCCATGGTTAAAATAACTTTTAGGGTGATGGACTTTTCAAAAAAAATCATCGAAATTTGCTATAGAGAGAAATGCGGATTATGACACGATCGCCTATAAATATTGTTGTTCGACTAGCTCTGCCCACACACATGTATAAGCTTACGTAATCGATACACAAGATATGTGTGTTTGTTTCTATTTACATTTTATTCAAATTTCTTCATAAAATTGAATGAAGTATGCAAATTATCTTAATTTTTAACCCAGAGTATATTTAATTGAGTAAATAACATTTAGCTACATTATGTGTGAAATGCGTAAGTAATTATTCCTCCTAATTTGGGTTTTCTTATTACTTAACATGGTATCTGATTTATTTTGTCCTCAAACAATTTTCTTTTTTATATTTAAACAAAAAATTCATTGTGTCATTTTTGAGTGTCTACATAGAGTACAAATATGAAAAATTGAAAAAACTGAAAAATATTTCCATTTTATCAAGCCATTATATTTATGTCCAGTAATTTAAATTAATTATTAAGAAAACTAAATCAAGCATTCCATGTGCTCATCTTTATATATATATATGATTTAGATGTAGAACAAAAACATATTAAATATAAGTTAATAATTCTATTATAAAAACTTATTGAGTCATTAATAGCTGCACATTCGATATAGTGGTTAGGACACTGAGACTGCTGTGAGATATAGGGACTGTCTTTGATTTCCAGAGAAGACGAGAATATTTGTAAATGTATAGTGCCTTTGCGGCATGGTCATACTCTAAATGGCCGTCGAGCTGAAAGTCCTCTAATGAGGTTGGTGGAAAGGGAAGAGAGGTGAGATGCCCCTGCCCCTCCCCCAGGGTGTCCTCTCTCAAAATTCGTGAATAAACAAGGTAAACCATACTGTAAGCTGTATGGTGATCAAGGCTACGGCCAACGGCAGGCTTAAATTTAGAAGTCCAACCTGTCTCAGGCTCTGGAAACTTTCCTTCTTTCCCTTCGGGAAAGTCAAAACAACAAGGCATTAATAAGTTTTCATAATAAACTTATTTAAGCTTATCATCTTAAAAGTGTTCTTGATATTTCTATTAGAAATTATGAACATATGAGTCTCAGTGGGACAAACATTATCCTTGTTTAAAATCATTCATTTACATATAACTTGCATATATATATATATAGCATCCTATAATTAACAGCATTTGTAAAATCCCCTTAAAATATATATCCAATATTTCATGGGGGGTTTTTGTAAGTAACTTATGTTTACATAAGTAAAATACTTCATACCAAGAGATAACAAATTACATCATTTAATGCCAAAATGGTGTACTTTTATATGCTCTCGTTTTATGTGTTGTCCGTAAATATTTGAAACAAAACTTATTTATCTTTGTATTAAAGCAAAATTAGTGATTTCTTATATAAATGTAACATTTTAATCTATTATATATAGTATTATTGAATTCTGAGCTCTCCCCTTAAATGTATAATTACCCAAACATTAATCAAAAGAGCTCATTTTAGACCTAAGGGACTTCGGTTAATTCGTTGTTCTTCAGAAACACTGAGAACATTAGCTAAAATGTCTAATACAATCCGTTGTGTACACAGCGTGATACTTGATTTCCAACTTAATTTTAGACAAAGTGCTCATGAAATCTAATTACATATTTTCTGAGGTAGAAAGTTAGGTCATCTAAGTCGAGTCACTATATTCCACATTGATAAAATTGCAGTAAAATATTAAATTTAGTTTGTGTATTCTACAGAGAAATGTCTTTTTGGAATTGGAAAACGGTAATGGGTTTCATTAAAAGATGTAAATAATTTTTAATGAATTTAAGTATTAGTCAAGTAAGAGCTCCTAAGAGACCTGCATTTATATAATAAATTCGGAGGAAGGTTTTTTTAATAACGAAGAAGTAATGACTATGGGCAATACATATAGAAAATATATCGTACACGCAGAAGCCAAATGGCCATGACCGTGAATTTGTGGCCACCGAAGTTTCGATCGAGTCGTATGTTCGAGCTCTAGTGCCACTAAAGCTCTGACGCATAGAGGTTTGAAAGCAAGTTTAATATATCGAGGCTCTAAATCCTAACGTTGGTTCGGTGCAGCAATTTGGAGGACTGTGAGCTCAAGTATCATACTCGTCATTTGTCTATAGTTCAGACTTACGAATACTATCACCAATAGCTTCCCTGTTGCTTTCGAATATGACATTACTCAACAATCAAACCAAAAAATGTCTTACAATTTAATACCTCTTTTGGTACTACTGCTATTCAATTCCTACTATTAGCTAACACTCTCTATATATTTATTTATTTAACTTGGTGGAATTTGTAATCGTTAATAAAATACTTTTTAAAGCGCTCAATTCAGCTGAAATTTTATGCACATGATTATTTTGGATGGCAATAGAATAATTTAATTATAATGAATAAAAATCAATTGATTAAAACTAATTATTTAAAGAATTACAAACACAGCCACGTTGGCAACATTTTTGACGACTTAGCGACCCTTTTGGCGACTTGTGTAAAAACTTGAAAATGTTTTTTTCTCACATTTTAAAGCATTCAGTTGAAGTGAAATTTTATAGACACGATTGTTTTGGATGAAAATACGATACTTTAATGATAATAATTAAAAAATTAATTACCACTTAATGTTGTGATTCTGTCCTATGTATATACATATTTATATTAATTGTAACTATTTAATAAGAAGTAGCTAAAATAAAGTTTTCTTTGTTGATCTGAGAAGGAATTGACTTAATTTTTTTTTATATTACTTGTTGTGAAGACATTTTACAATATATGATATTAATGAGCAATGGGTTATGTGTAGTTGATACAGAATTCTTTGCCTAACAAAGACAAAGTTTTGTTGTATTTAAAATAAATTTTATTTTTAGAGATCAGTGAATTTGTTTTCTCACCTACCACACAATAATTAATAAAATGCAGTAATTTATATACATATATATATATGATGCATCGATGAGATGATATTAATTTTGATAATTGCAGTTGGGGCAAATAAAAATTGTTATATATTGCTCATGTCATTTTTTATTGTAACATCAGAGGAGAAATTTGTGCATCTTCAATGTTCAAGTGTCAATGGACAAGTGAGGGAATTATGCCTTTTTTAGATTTAAATATAAAAGAAAAAAATATGAAAAAATTTATTAAAAAAATTTCGCATTCAAGCGAAGGAAATAACTAGTTATTTTTAAAATTAAGTCAGTGTCTTAGGGAAAAACTTCAACCGTTCAATAAGGAACGAGCAAGAAATTACAATATTATTTTACTAGGAATTGCCAATAAATCTTTAAAAAATTCAAGGTCCAATTCTTCAAGTCAGGATCCACTATATAATAAATCTGTAAAAATACAGGTTTTATTCCTTTCGTGCGAGATGAAATAATACGAGTTTCAAAATAAGGTATTCAGAATTGTGATTTAGAAAAAAAATATGTAACATTAAAATTTTAAATAAATATTAAGTTGTTACCCATATATATTTCAATAAGTGACAAGAATTCATTAATTCAGCATTTTGAAGAGGAAATATTGTAAAGAATTTTCCTTTTTATATGCTAAAAAATTTCTTTATTGTTTCAAAAAGTTTTAATTTAAAAAAAAGTAAAACCGGAGCATGTATACTTAAATTTGTGGGTTCATTGTTCCAGATATAACTTCAATTAATTTTAAAAGGAGAACAAAATTCTAAAAATCAGGGCTCTAGTGGATTTTACACTAAAGATTTTTTTTTAATAATGTAATAAAGTACTTGTACTAAACTTTTATGTGTATCAAATTACAGTTCACAGCTAACAGAATAAATTACTTATATCGAGAGCAGCGATAATATCATTCTTTTTATTATTAAAAGCATTGGAGAGAGTTCTCTTTATTTATCTATAATAGCAGATTGTGAACAGTTAAAGTAGAGACAAAGTACAAAGAAAAAATAACACAGATTACAACAAAAAAAGAACAATTTAACTATGTGAAACATAGTTAATTGATTCAACATATCTCTCGTGGCCGCGGTAGCCGAGTGGTATAGGTATCGGACCGTGACTTGCCTTGTCACTTCGAGCCCAGTACCACTAAAGGCCCGCCGTGTAGGGCAGCGATGCACGTTAGATCTGTCGAAAGCTGAAACGTCCTCCCGTTGGTGTGGTGTTGTATTTAGGAGAGGGGTCGCCAGATCAGGTGTCGTCCACGTTACTTGACCATGGTTCAAAATTACGTGGTCCGACGCCAAAAGCCCTCGTGTAGCTAAACAGTGCGACGTTAATAATCAATCAATAAACCAACATATCTCTAGCCTGCCAGTAACGCTTGGTGAGAAAATTAACAGAGCAGAATATGTGTCAATGACCATTCCAGAGCTTCACAGAGTGAATTTCGGGGAAGGAACAATTTTGATTTATATAAAAATGCTTTCGCAGGCATTCACATGTCCGGCGGCTTGGTAGAATTAATTGAAGGCTTTGCACTTTATAGGCCATTACATAAATTCAGGATAGTATTCTTCCAAGACTTTTGGGAGGTCTTCTTGAGAACAGGTTTTAATAGATATTTTGTGTGTGTGTGATATTTAATACGATTGATTTTTCTTTAAGATAAAAGCATCCTTTTTAGCCAGGAAGTCGGCTTTTTCGCTAGCTGGAACCCCACAGTGGGCAGGAACTCACTGCAGGACTATAGCTTTCTCAAGTGATGACAATTCAATTGGTCCTTCGTTATGGGATTATATTATCAGAAATGATAGCCAACAGAGCAGCTCTAGAATCGCTGAGGATAACAGCATTTATGAATTTATCCAAGGGTCTCTGCAACTGGGACAGAACTGTGCGAATCACAGCAATGTTACCGTCAAATCAGTACCTCGGCCCAAAGGACGCAGAAAGGAACAAATTCGGAGAAAATCCCAGCATCTACATTTGGGCTATCAGGTAGGAGGGATCTATCGGTAAAGAGCCATGCCTTCTCTATTTCGGAGTATAGAGTATTTAATACTTCGAGAGCAAAGGCTCTGAAAATAGAGTAATCTGTATTACTTTCAGTTAGCTTTTGACCCAGGTCAAGAAAGGTCCAGAAGTTTTTAAATTTATTGGATTTTTTGATGGAAAGAGTAATTCTGGTTCATGATTTAAACCAAGAGAAGCAATTGCAATAATCATAAATAACGAAAATAATCATATTGGTTATTACAATATCTTAATTAGCTTCAGATAATCTGAAATAATATCTTTTCGGAAAAAGAATAAGCCGAGGGTAAAAGTAGGGAAATTTACAATACCTGAGGTAAATAAATGAATAAAAAAAAACTATTCTTTTGAACCTAGATTTTAGTTAAATGTACTTAAAAAGTTATTTTTAAGTGTATATTCTTTGTGAAAAAGCCTGTAATGCTTATTTAAAGTTGGAAAAAATTACGGCCCTTTTAAAATCGAAGCTTCTCAGTAATAAGTGCGCGATTACTGCTGCAGTACCTTTAATCTCATCGTTGAAGGCAGTAGTAAAATGACCTACTGGTAGGTAAAATCTGAAAATTCCACAAAAGATTATGGCTCCAGAACCATGATATCTATGTAAAAGGGAACCATCAGAGAAAACATGAAGCCATTCACTTTTGGGGAAACGAATGTTAATAGTTTCAAGAGCGAAAACTTTTAGCTGTTCGGGAAACTGTTCTCTCATTTAAACTTTCATATGAAGATTGTTACACTTCCTATAAACTAACCCAAGCTTACGCAAAGCAAGCAGTGAAAATTTTTGTGTAGAGGAGGCATAAAGATGAAAGCAGTTTCTTAAAAAATTACTTTTATTAATAATCAAGGATAAAGTCAATGTGCTCGTCACTGGAGCGATTAAAAACAATAAGTTGACTAATAAAATCTTAGTAAAAAAATCAACTTCACCTGACATCCGATTCAAACCGTCTTCTTACAGTCTAATATTTAAAACGAATTTATCATCTTAAAATGGTGATGCAACATACAGTTGCATAGCCAACCAGCCGCTCCCTATTTAATAGCTAAAACACACTTCTTATATTTCCTTTCTTTCTCCCTAAAGAACTAACACGAGTCAAGTTTAAATGGTCGCTCGATTTGCGTTGCAGTTGCTGCCAACCACAAATCACGAAACTTGCAAAAAGTTCGGAACCGAATCGGTTTGTTTACTTTCGCATCGAGATCATGGAACGGGAATGGAAAAACAACTCAAGGAGACCATAAAAATTTGGATCCGAAAAATAATATTTCGCATTTTTTTTTTGTTTTTTTTTTTTTAATTTTTTTAAATACTTAACAAAGATCAAGTCTTATATCAAGATGAATATAATACAAAGTGCACAATGGTAGAGGCAATGTAAAAGACTCCTGACAAAGCTCAAAAGAACAATCGACATTCATGGCTAATTGCAAGCATCCATCTTGAGACTTTAAATTTCTAACTCCCTCTCCAGGTTATAATTTCTCCAAATAAGTTTATTAGGAAAACTTTTAAGTTTTTGAAATAATACTCTCTACTGCCTTTCTCTGGAGGGATTTATAAAATGATTCAGTGTTGGCCAAGGTCTGAAGAGCAAAGACGGAAGTAGATTTCACTGTACCATGATACGGAGATACGTACTTATGATACGGAGGGCTTGATTCTGAAAGACCTCAAGACATTTGATGGTGTGAGTTTGGATGTAGTAATGTGGTGACTTAATTACATAAGCCAATAACTGATAGTATAAGCATTTTATATATAGTAATTAAGAGTCCTTATGTTAGATACCCAACGTGAGCCAGCCAAACAGTTTAAAATACAGTCCCTTTTAGGTACTTTTCTTCAAATGTTCTGTATTTAAAATTCGTGGTAGAATCATTGGTCTGCAAATCCTCTCCCCGAAACTCAGGATTGGGGTTAAAAGTTGGTCTGTCTATCGAAAATATTGGGCCACAGTTTTGTTCTTGTTAACTTTCATTCCCTTCTCTTGGCACCAAATTGCCAATTTTTCCAATGCAGAATTTAAAGTCCCATTAAGTTTAACTTGGACTATTGTGTGTGTGTGTGTGAATACACACTATCATATATAACGAGATCGTTAGCAAATAAAACAGACTCAAATGTTGGTGAAGGAAAACATAGTAATACATTAATGAAAATATTAAAGAGAATGAGCTAATTAATGTGCCCTTGGGGGAGGCCAGCTTCATTCTGTCTAAAATTTGAAACATTTTCTCCAAATTTTTAAGGGCAAATTTTTAAGAATTAGCGAAAGAGTTGAATCCTTCAGTACTGAATATGATGTATATAAGCAATGAAAACAGCTAAAATTGATTTGCTTAGAATTGAATTTTAAAAACGTCACATTGTAACACATTTGTTCAGGGAGATAGTTTGTTTGGGTATCATTTTGTTTGAATTTTTCTTTTATAAACTCTGTCTGTAAACATTTTAAAGTATGCAGTTTAACATTGATTCCTTGGTTTGGGAAATATCTCAAACAGAGGAATTTTTTATCTTCCGGGATGCTTTTTTCATATATTTCATTTTATAAAACACTGTGAATATTATCTTGTATATTACGCATGCTATTAGTTTTTTTTAAAAAATCATTTTTGTTTAAAACAGTGCTTCTCTAACTTTCAACACTTGCGACTCAATTTTCACACACACACAAACATAATTTTTAACGCGTGTCCTTCATACAATAACATTTTATTAATTCTACTTTAATATACTTTGAAGCTATAGTACACAAATTTAGTTATAAACCATACTAATTAACTAGATAAGTATATTAAATTTAGTATATACTTTGTTTATGACAAGCCCACATGAAGTCACTCGTAATTATTAAACTTGTTCTTAACTTCGTATTTTACGAATTAATTGTAAAATACATTGTGTTACTGATACATTTATAAGTACGAGGGCTGTTTTTTAAGTAAGGTCCGTTTGTTTTTTAAAAAAAATAACGATAATATTTTGTTTCAAAAAACCTTTATCTTAGGATTGTACATATTTTTGCCTATTTTTCTACACAGTTGTCGAGTTTATTAATGTACTTGTCATACCTTAGAACTAAGTTTTGAAAATCCTCTTCAAAAACGTCTGCCGTCTGCTCGGACAGCCAAGAGTTCACGGCCGCTTTCACTTCTTCGTTGTCACTGGAGCGCTTCCCGCTAAGACTGTGCTTGAGGTACCGGAAAAGGTACCTCAAAGAGAGTCTTGCTTGTCCCACAGATTCAACAGCTTGCATCAAATTATCAGTGATTACAGAGGGCCAGCCTGAGCATTCTTCGTCATGGACGTTTGTTCACCCATCTTTAAACTTCCTGAGTCATTTTCGAACTTTGATATCACTAATTGCTTCAGTGCCATCAACTTCTGTTACATGGCTATGAAGGTCTGCAGGTTCTCTGACATGTTTCTCGCTGTCAAAAAACGGATAACAGACCTTATCTCACACTTGGTGGGCGATTCAATCACCTTAAACATTTTAAGATGCACAGCAAAGCTCACACGACTGCTACAGAGCTGAAAATGGTACGAGTATGTTTGCAAAGGATGCTGGTCAGTGACGCAGAGACTCATTGCGGCGTACTCGTAAACTAGGTAACTATACTCATCAACGGACCTTACTTAAAAATGGCCCTCGTATATTATATCAGTGGAAATGTGTGTGTTTAATTTCTTTTATTATGACCTAATGTATATTTTTTATTTGTTTTCATTTAGTAGATTAATAACTTTTTAAAATAATCTTTTATTTGTGACTTTTCGATTTGCTTGCGCCACCCTGGTAGGATTATCACGTCCCCAAGTTTGGCGGGCCTCCCAGTTGAGAAACGCTGGCTTAAACGTAAAGGTTCTTTGTTTGGAGCAATGTCAAATGAGAACTCAGATTCATAAGTTCTAAAAAACAGCGAATCACTTATTTTATATTTTTTAATAATGGATTTAAGTCAATAATTCTTAATACAAAGGGTTGAAATTTTTCGCTTTTATTACTTTGACTTTGTAAAAAAATTAATGAAAAAGAAAATAAACAAGTTAAAACTATTATTATTATTATTGTTATTTTAAAACTATTGAATACAGTTTGAGAACAAATGAGTTGTAAGGATTTACGCATTAATAAATAAATAAGAAATATAATAAAGAAAATCTCGTACTCTCTTTAAAACAACTGAAATAACTCAAACCCCTATAACTCTGTATCACCAAATAGGTAAACATTCCGTAACTAAAATGCTCCTTTTTATAATATTTGTCTTAAATAAAGATGGAGCAATCAAGTTAAAAGCACATAGAATCTTTTTTTTATTATTTCGTGAGACGACAAGACACGATTTTGCGTTTCAAATAATGTGAAAGAATAACAGATATAAACACATTTCAAAAATAGAGTAAATAAACATTTTGGAAGATTTGGTGTTGAATTCAGAGTTTTCAAAACATAAGCTGGAAATACACAAGCAAGAATGCAATAAACGTGCATGACACGAATAAATTCGTCTATCAGTTATCAATGCATTAACATGTTTATTTCAAATTCTTAGTTCAGAATTGTTGGGCCTCTCTCGATGTGTCATTATGTTTATAAAAAATGTATGACCTGTGCTATTTTTTATGCATTTTTTGCTACTTTAGCTTGGACTGTTTTCCTTTTTATTAAAAAATTTCAAAAAAAATATAAAAAACACTTATTAAATTATATTATACTATATTTGAATATGATGAACAAACTGTGATGGTATTAACAGCATCGTTGCAATTCAATGTAACATTTCTTGATGTATCATTTAGCTCTCCCATTAAAATAAGAAACTACATAAAAAATATCATCTTATACTTAAGTACATGTGGAAATATGGATAATAGTTTATTTGTGAGTATACTTAAACTCAGTGGCTCAACAGCACATGAGGGCCAGGGCCTACTGTGTCCATCCCAGTATACGTGACCATCCGGTCCTAAGATGCACGAGCTGATGTTCCAATCTGGTGGTCAGTCTGACCGCCAGTGTTTAAGTCTCCAAGCAAGCTTGATACTTATTTATCGACCCACTGCCATAGGGATGAAAGGTTGAGTTGACTTTGCCCAGCCCGAGAATAGAACCCAGACATGTGGTGTGGAAGCGCGATACACTACCACTCTACCACTGGGCCTTATATGTGAGTATCAGGAGTTGAATATTAAATAGAAATAAATCTTTCTCTACTTTAAATTATGTGGAAATATACTAGTATATATTTATATAAACTATTAAGGAACATACACTGATAATTATTAAAACTTTAATATCAGAATGTGCATGATGATTAATGATGGAATTATCCTTAAGTAGAAGTAATGAGATGAATGCCTGTGGCCTGTGTGTTTACCTTCGGTATCGTTATACTAACCTTATACTTGGTGTAACGGTAAGAATCATAATTTAGTACATGGCACTATAACATTTATTGTTCACATTGTCAGTAATCTTAACATCCAGCGTTGCATTTCTCAGATCTTAAGATCAGTGGGTGCATATTATCTTCGATGCCTTGGAGACTTCTTTTTCTGCAATGTAACTTAAGGACCACCTGTAGCCCTTCATGTTTAGACCTACGGTAACAAAGAGGGGTTTGAAATGTTACCCTGAACAGTACGCCTCTTAGATTTCTCACCCATTGAAAGCATCTGATCATAGGCTTCTTAAAGATTGCTCTACCACAGATCTCCAGTACGATTAATAAGGCGCAGTATAGATTTGATGCAACTTGAAATGAATAGCTGATATGTATCATTCAAGTCTTTTTCAGCTTGATACCTAACTGTAATAAAATTGGTTTTTCTGCCAGAGTCAGCAGCTATGTGTAACAAATTCGGGAGTGGATACCTCTAAATTTGATACAAATTTTATCACAGTTGCTTCCTTTTTT
>BMAV01007688.1:18815-33797 GCA_019973955.1 Trichonephila inaurata madagascariensis
ATACCTCTAAATTTGATACAAATTTTATCACAGTTGCTTCCTTTTTTGCTGTATTCTTACAATAAGCGAAGTTCTGTTATTTACTGTCCGCCCTTGTTTTGCGATTTCAGTGGCCAGTAATGGCAAAAAGTCCCATGCAATCATTTCTTTGCCTAATTTTTTTTAATTTAAATTAAATTTCGTTACTAATTTACCTTATTATCTTAATGATTTTTCTTTACTGTAATGCATTTTTCCACCCTGGTTTCAAATTTGTTTCTAATGTTCTTCTTACTATTTTTTATATTCCAAACAATTTTTGTAGTAGCTGCTTTTAGGAATGTGCCGAATGTAAAGAAAAACACGATATAGAAAAACAATACATATGTAATAGAATATCGCAAAAGCTTACAAATACGCTACATTTTATAGAAATTTTGAAAATTACATGGTTGTTACAGTTTCAACATCCATATTTTATGGGTCAGGCTTCAATTACGGTTCTACATCTTTTTAAAATGTAATGTACGAGTATAACCAGAAGATTTTTTTCTCTTGACAACATGGTTAAAAGCAAATACTAAAGTTTCATTTAACTCACGTTTATCTGAGGGTTTTTTTAAGTATCCTAACCAGTTTTATGCTATGTGCTCACAATTAAAAAATACGATACTAAAACTGTCCTCTACACTCTTTTTATGAAAATCTTTTCAATCATTATTCATATAAAAATATTAATTCACTGAATATGATACGTTATAAAATACCACCCATCCAGTTATAGTGGTTAGTGACAATGACGGGGCTCGAATTCCAGAGAAGGCATCAATGATTGCAAATGTTTAATGCCTCTGTGATATAGGGGTACTATAAATAGCTGTCGAGCTGCTAGCCTTTTGATGAGGTTCGTATAAGTGGAAGAGAGATGGGAGGCACCTCACAACTTCCAGGGTGTTCTCCCACAAAATTGGGGTGGTACCGTGCCAAACCGTACCATCACATATATGATGCTGAAAGATACGACTTACGAAAAGCACACATCTAGCCCTTCACCGCGATGAATTTTTTGGGTTTTGATTTGAACAATGTCAGACAAGTGACATTAGTAACAACAATAGCATGTTACAAAATAATGCTTTTTCTGATGCACAAGGAAATACAAGGAAAATTACTATGCACAAGGAAAAATTGATACATTTTTGATTTCACCTTTGTTGTGTACAGGAGTGGTGCTGAATCCGAGCACTTTCAATTTAGAATTCGTGATGAATGCACAGTTTTTGTAGCTGAACTTTTATGTTTTAACTTCGCCATTAAATGGATCACTGAACAAAATAGTGTCATCTCAGAATATCTCATCATTACTCACTCTATTTCCTCCTTGGATTCTCTTAAGTGTATTTCTTCACCTAACAACATAATCATCGAGATCCAAAAGCAACTTAAAAGCCTAAAAGATGAAAACATCTCAATAGATTTTGCATTTGTTCGCGGACACTCGGGGGTTCTTGGGAATGAGAGATTCGACTGGCTTGCAAAGGCTGCAACCAAGCGCAAAATTGACATTGCCGTTAATATTCTTAAATCGTTTTACAAGAAAATCACGAAAGAAAGAATGGTGAAGTTTTGGAACCAATAATATCTCATTTCTAATAAAGGGAACTTTACAAAGAAATTTTTTTCCAACGATTAATAAGAGACCGTCATGCCATCATTTTTGTACTAATTACAAAATAACCCAATTTCTCACTGGTCATGGTAATTTTAAAAGCTACTTCAACAAATTTAATTTAGTTCCGTCATCTTACTGTGACTGTAAAATTGGTGGCGAGGAAAATGTAGAACATGTAATCCTTTTGTGTTACAAGTATGTCAGAGAAAGATTATAAGACTGGCTTATAAGAGACTGAATTTAAATTGGCCTCCGCATTTTCACCACCTTTTTTCCACCAAAAGTGCTTTTAAAAATCTCTGTAAATTTGTTGTAAATATTTGTAATTCTTCTTAACCTCATTTTTTTTTCTTTTATCATGTGTGATTAATACTTACTTCTGTAAGCCCTGTGTGATACTTTGTAGTGCACGGGAGTTTTATACTTGTTGTCAATAAAAAAAATTGACAAAATATTCTGATTTAGATTGTTAACTATTTTTTAATAAATATTTAGAGTTGCAGAACATTCTAATTTAAACGTGAAATATATATAATGTAAAGGACAAAATTATTCGATTTAAACTTAACGTTAGTTGAAAGTATTTAGTCTTGTTAATATAAATATTGCCAGTAAAATTACGAAATATATTCCCTTTCTCAGTTGACATTCTGACTTAAGCGTTTTGATTTTCATCAAAAACCAGCAGAAGAAAATAAATTTCTTAATAAAAAAGTAACAATCTAGATAGAAGATAAAGTTACAGATATATTTTCAGATATATACAGAAAGACATGAGTGTTATAAACATTTTCGAATTTATATGCTAATGGACTTATCAAAAATATCGAATTTTATTTTAAACTTGTCGTAAGAAGTAAAATACTCGTACCATGAACTGACGCATAATTGGGAAAAAAACCATTAGTTATCGAATATAAGTAGAAATATGTGTTTTTTTTTAGAAATTCCAAAACATATTATATCTAACTATTGTCTATAGATCCAAATTATTGATATAAAATTTTCCTCTTGATGTGGAAACAAAAATTATGAGAAAGTATTGAGTTTAAATTAAAATTAATTTATCAAAGTAAACAAAAAGATTCTAAGGAAATGTCACATGAGGAATGAATAGCTCGTTTTGTTAGCGTATATAAGATGCATTCAAGAAAACTGTATTTTATGTGTTTGAGTCAGTTAGAATCATTATTTATCCTTATGAATATTTTTATCCATCTCAACGCGAATATATTTATAAGAGTTAATGTTATACATGTAATGGGATATTATATTATACAATGCAATATTTATTTTTAAGAGACTGTTAGAAATGCTAGCATCATCTTGTAATATCTTTAGTGAATTTGATATTTTTTCCCATTCTTTTTTCTTGGTATTTCTTTCAGTAAATTGAAAATGTTGAGTTTGCTACAAATATCTTATACTTGAAAAAATTGTCTCTTCGTCGTTTTTCACGAGAATTTCAGGTCTTCCATGCTGCGGCAAATTCTGTTGCAAAGACAGAGAACGAAAGTCTTTTTCTTAGATTTGGTATATAATTCATGTTGATTGAAAATATTTTTAGAGAACTACTTTTACTTGGACCAAGTCACAAGTAAACACATAGAGAAATCTATTTTGTTTATTTGTTTACATTATGATATATTTTTCGTCTTTTCAAAGGTTTCTGTTGCGAGATTTTTGTCACGGTTATAAGGACTTAATACAGCATTTTAAATATAATTTAATACTGATACTCAAGTTAAACAAAGTTAAAATTTGTTAAGCCAAATATATCATAGTTTTATGAAAAAATATAGATTGAAATGCTTCTTATATACACAAATATATTCAATTTTTAGAAGGAGTCGATCATTTGGAATTAAGTTGAAATAATAAGGAAATTGACTATATAATATTCAATTTTCATAGCTTTCGAGAAAGAAATAATTGTAATACCTCTTTATAAAAGTAGATTAATAAAGAGGACATATGTAACTCTTTTTGTATGCGGGAATTCATTTAGATTCAACCCAAAATATTTTCTTTGTCTTTATTAAGCTTTATACGAGACCATGCAACCATTTTACAAATATATCATTAACAAAAGTAGCTTATTGAAAAGCTTTGAATATTTCATATACATAGTTACATAAGTTCCGTTAGTGAAAATTAGTAGAATGAAGTTTATCCTTTACAATTAAATTGATATTTACTCTTGTATTAAAATTTCTATGTAAATTAATATATAAATTTTTTTTTCTAAATATCCACTTATCATATTTCATTATCCATTTTATTACAAATTATTTGTGAACGCCTTAAATACCAAACTTAAAATTGGTGACCATTTTGAAGTTTGAAAAATTCTCAGTGTTCGCAAATCTTTCACGAGGAATGTTTTTAACTTTCTATTTGTTAATTTGGTTTAATAATTCAAGACCAAATATGGGCTTTTTGTCCTTCAAAACCTTTTCGATTGTGAGATGTTTCCGACAGTGTTTCTCAAACTTTCAATATTTGCGACACAATATTAAATCATAATTTTCATCATGCTCCCCCCCTATAAACAAAAACAATGTTAAGAACCCAATAATACTATTCTTTGACACAAAAGCTACAACTTTAGCATCTAAAGTGTCACCGGAGTATATAGATGTCAAGCTCAGCCAAAGCGTTAATTGCTCGATGTACATCTTTTCACACAACGTACAGTATTTTCTGTGTACTACTGTCCATAAAATTATTACGAAGGATTTGAAATGCAATAATAGGAGCTTGATAATGTTTGCTAAGAATTTACTTATTTCTGAGAATTTATTTACTCCTTTTCTCCCCCTCTTCCCCAATTCATCAAACATGCACGCCTACGTGGAAAATGATGGCATTGTGGAGCGAATCTCGTAAATTTTAATCAGTAGTTAAGGGATCAATTATAAGCCGTACAAATTATCAATATAAGTGTTAGTTTTTGTACATAATTGTATGTATGATAATCCATAATCATACATAATGTAACCATGGGTGAGTGAGTGAATATTAACGTCGCACTGTTTAACTACACGAGGGCTTTTGGCGACGGACCACGTAATTTTGAATCATGGTCAAGTGACGAATGTGACCATGGGATCACCGGTATTTATTATATTAGTTCTTAAATTATTATTGTTAAATTAATTATAAAATACATTGTACGATACTGATACATTTATATAAGTGTATTATATAAGTGTAAACGTGTATTTTATATTGTATTATGTCAAAATGTATTTTGTTTGTTTACTTTCAGTAAATTAATAATTTTTTTTTAAATAATCTTTTGTTTTCGACTTTTCAACATGCTCGTGTGCCGCTAGTAGACTTATCACGCCCCTCCAGGATGTCGTGCCCCACAGTTTGAGATACCCTAGTTTAAGATAAGGTATAGTTTTCGATACACATGTCAGTGGTACTATATTTTCTATATTAACTCTAGAACACATTTTTGTACGCAACTTCTTGTAATTAACTTGTGCTTTTCCAAGAACTCTCATCAAAATACATGAATCATTACTTGAAAAATCTTCTAGGGATGAAATAGAGTTGAACTTACAGTAAATTCATTATACAATCGTGTAATGCACTAGTTGCTTACAATCCAGAGAAATATGTGCCAATAATAATCACTAATTCATTTTATTTTTACATTTTTTTCGTGTTATGTTACATTTAATTAAACGCTTATATATTAAAAATTCAATAAAATTGACATTCTAATAAATACATGTAAGCAAATCTCAAAGTCTTAGTGGTTTTCATATATACATTTCTTTTTCTTCTTTCTTATTTTCTTATATATCTTACAAAAAAATCAAACATCAGAGTCATAGTTATTTGTTCTAATAGGAGAAAAAACATTTTAAAAATGCTCCCTGTTAACTCATAACTCTATCTTAAAGTTTTTCATAAAAACAGGACCAACAGGATTTGCAAAACTAAAAACCTGTTAATTACCCCTTCGAGTAAAATAATTACTACAATATCACGAATCAACAACGACTGAGCAACATTATCTTTATCAGCCCGAAAAAATTCGCTATTTTGTTCATCCCAATTTCATAAGAACGCATCAAAAGAATAAGCAGAAAGTAATTACTTGTGGCTCATAAAAGAATGCCCGTTATGATAAGATGGAACTGGATACAGCATGCATTAATAAAACATTAAGATTTTACCATCACATAAAGGTGAAGTGCTATTTGTTTGTAATAGGAAAGAAGTACTGTTTTAACACTTAATCTTTTTTCTATCTCTCTCTCAAGTGGGATGCCGATCAGTTTGGTTTGAATGATGGTGTATCATGTTTGAGATTTTTCCTTTCAGGACGATGGATAATGTGAAATGTTCGTAAGAATGGGTTTACATTTATCTAATATGTGATTCTACATAAATTTTCTTCACATTAAAATTCATTTTTTTTAAAAAAAATTTTATTACATATAACACGATTTTTTAAGGTATCCGACTACGTTCGGAACCGTGATTTTAAATAAGCGCATAAATGGATAATTGTCATGATATTTAGTGTCCCTTAGATTAGAATACATGTATAAAATGGTTTTAAGGACATTTTGACAAAAAATAATTATTTAAACACATTATTTTGGCAAAAAATTAACTTAGAATAATCTTTTTTCCAAATATTCTCCTTTTGTGAAAAATGCTTCTATTATAATAATATTTTGCATGTATATATCTCAGACCTCTCTACAGAGGCTCAACTAGAATTTTTGAAAAATTCACATTATTTTCAGAGTTACCATCAATTGAAATAACTATTGGCGTTTTTTTCTTAAAATTGCTCCCCTCTGTTGTCGTAAAATATGGATAAACCCACTTCTAAGTTATATATTTCAAAAATTCTATTTGAGCCTCTGTACAGAGGTCTGAGCTATATACAGGCGAAATATTATTATAATAGAAGCATTTTTCACAAAAGGAGAACATTTGGAAAAAAATTATTCTAAGTTAATTTTTTGCTGAAATATTGTATTTAAATAATTTTTTTTTTGTCAAAATGTCCTTAAAACAATTTTATACATGTATTCTATACTAAGTGACACTAATTATCATGAAAAGTATCCATTTATGCACTTTTTTAAAATCACATTCCGAACGTAGTCGGATACCTTAAAGAGATATGCATTTACTTATAAGGTAATGCATATGTAAACTAAAATATATATTTAAAAAATTGTCTTTAATTTCCAGATTACTTCCAAATGGCACTAAATATTGTTGCCAATTATACTTGCTTTCCACGAAAACTTTTATTGTTCCAGATTCATATAAGATTCTTCTCTCATTTTTCTTTTATTGTTGCGTATTTTAGGGTAAATGACCTTTTAACGATAAATAATATAATTTTTAGAAATATAGTTTTACTCATGGTCTATATAAATTGAAACACAATTCCAAGAACGCTGAAAAATCTTTAATTAAAATTATTTTACATACGATCAAAACAATATGATAAATTACGAAAATAAACGACAGTTACATGAAATAGCAAAAAGCTAACAGAGGTATAAGAGAAAAGGACAGCGTGGTTGCACTAGAATCTTGTTTTTAATTAAAAATACGACGCTACTAAAGTCTCCGCTATTTATTCAGCACTTTTTTCTTAGCTCTTTCACATCTTTTCATGATTATTAATTTACAAAGGGTAAACTGAATTTATACTATTTATGTTATGTTTTGTAATATTTTCGGTGCGGGCACGCGTGGGTGTGTGTTTGTGTTATGGTTTTTGCTACGAGAACTTTTTCTTATAATTAAGAACAAGAACTTATCATATAATCTCAATAATTATCTTATTCAAATATAGTAACTTAAAACCAGAAAAACTGAAACTTAGTATATACCTATATTGCCCAAAAGCAGTCAAAATGACTGCATTGGGAAAGAATGATTAATGTGTAAATAAAATTCTTTAAAATTAATTTTTAATATTTTTTAAATATTATTTTCAGTCATATAACAAGTTATTAGTAAATATTAACACTAAAAAATTTTTTCTTCACTTGGAAAAAAATTTTATTCTAAAAGGTTCTAAGAAATTGTTCATTATTTATGTAGTTTTTGAAGTTATACTTATTTTGGGGCGTTAGAGAAATAGGATGAGGGTAAAATTTACGATGCGTGCACACACCGTCACGGATGCGAAAACTATTTGTCTAGAAATATACGGAAAGGGACAAATCATTCGCGCCTTCAAAATTCTCTGAAAAATTTTTCTCTTCACTTCCCTGAAGAAGGGGACACGCGGATTTCAACCAGAGACCTCTCGCGATCTGCAGTCAAATGCCTTACCACTGAGCTATACACCAGCGTCAGAAAACCATTGCCTTGCGTTCCGTAGGAACGGATACGAAAATGCTTTGTCTAGAAATATACAGAACGGAACAAATCATTCCTGCTTTCGAAATCCTCAAAAAAATATTTGTCTTCACTTCCCTGAAGAGGAGGCCAACCGGGTTTGAACCGGGGACCTCTCGATCTGCAGTCGAATGCTCTACCACTGAGCTATACCCCCCGTGTCTGCAAACCTTTGCTTTGCTCTGATTTGTGACGTCACTACAAGTAGGGAAAGATCGTCCTTCACCTACGGAACTTTCCTGATGCATTTGTTTGAAAACTTTTTGCTATTAAACCAAACATACTTACAGGGAATTAAAAAAATAATGATAAATTAATCTTTAAACTGTGTTTCATGTACATAAAACATAAGCCAATTTAAATAACAATTGCAAGTATATGATTATAGATGTATTTACTACGAAAGCATTGCTATGAACATAAACATATTTATTACAATGTAGCAAATTATTTATAAGAGCCTTTTGTATTCGTATATTTATTTTTGAAGTTACACTTCTTTTTGGGCGTTAGAGGAAAAGGATGACGGTAAATTTTTACGATGCGCTCACACACCGTCACGGATGCGCGCTTACCTTCACGACACCGATACGTGCGTGCACACCATTGTCTAATATTTTAACATGCCACTTTTTGGGTGTTATGGGACTGATATTTGGGGGATCGTAATAACTGTTGTTATAAACCATATCTGTTGGGACGCATTCCCCCCTCTACAGCTTTTTGGCCAATATCTCGGCACCCGAGCCCCACAGTCCATTCAGAACTGGCTCATTCGATCCCTCTCTATCTGCTTTTCCAGTTATTATAATTTCATACTCATAGGGATATTTCTTCCATAGTTTTTAATTGCCCCTTAAACTTTTTAAATTTGTTTAAATTCACAATATCTTGGCTCTTGTTCGAGTCTCGGACTTGAGATTTGAACCAAGTGTTCTACTCGTCGAGACACATTCAGTCATCTGCTTCATTCCCATTCTGTAGGCATGGGGAGGGCTTAAGCAATGTAATATCATGCTCCCATGTTAATCCTATGGGTACTGGAAAAAATTTCACCCCCCTAAGGAACTGAGCTTGGAACTTGATTTTTGGGGGTCCACCATATTTTCGTATTAGCGCGAGCTTTAAGGGGAATTGGCCCCTCCCCTACAGGGCTTCCCCAGAATTAACTCTAATCATATGCCACCTTTTTCGACTGCATCGGCCGAATTCGATTGTTCTTCCTATGAGCATCCTAGATATACTTTTTAGGACCATAGACCCATTTCTTTACCCATGTTTAACATTTTAAAATTAATTTAGTAATAATTTTTTTAAATACCGCATAGCTCCGGGGAATTTTGAGATTCGTTAATGAAATTTGGACCATAGGTTCTCCTCGTTGAGCCTTTTCATCTGTTATAATTCGTGTGTAGATAGTGGGCTTAGGGAAGAAGCGTTATCACTAAAATTAGAGAGAATCCCCATGTTATTCCTATGAGGTTCGATCTTTTGATGACGTAAAGATATTACAGAGATAGAAGGATGAAACTTTGGGATCATCTACTACTCTGTGTATTGTTGGGATATACTTGACCACTGAAGTCACAGTTATTCCCCCTCGGGGGAATTAGTTTCGATTTCCTTTCCCAAGCTAGCACCGCCCCATTTGCAACTACAGACTCCGGACCGGTTCTAATGGATTACTCTTGTGTTTGCTCACAACCAGTCTCAGGTTCGAGTTTCTGGGTGCCCTGCTTCTATTTTATTTAATTGTGTTAAATGTTTTAATTATTTTAAAATGACCATAACTCAGGGCTCTTCAGGCAGATGTCTTAATTTTCTCATGAACTATTCTTCCTGCCGAGACATTCGATATGAGGTCTCAGGTGTCACATTCGGTTCACTTCGTCTCCAGATACAGTCTGATACCTCCATGTTATTGGTATTATTGTACTTTTGCGGGGGTGTTTAAATTTATTTAAATCGTGATTATCTCAGGTCAGTTGGTCCGATTGACTGAAGATTAGTATCCCTCAACTCTATTCGTGACTGCCTTTCGTCCTTGGCCTTGCTTGCCCTGCGAAAGATTTAATCTTGTTACGCCAAAGTATAACTTCTTACGTGCGTACATACGTACACACACGCGTTTTTTTCAATTGTTATTTTTCTGACCTGAATATATATAACACCCTGATGAGAGAACCCATTAAGGATTTCCACTTCAGGAATGGTCAAACGGTCAGGTTCAGATATGACACCACGGCATGAGTTGAGAGTTTTATGTGGGTTTATTGTTACAGGGTGAATTCAAAAACGTTTTTGCCAGAAGAAAAGACGGTGTGTAAAGCAGAAAGTGCTTCAATCAGTAAATCACCGCATCTTAACCTTTAAACAGATTTAAGTTCACCACCTGTTCCTATGAGGGCTTTTTGAATAGCAAAATGTGATTTAGAAGACATTCCATTATTTGTAAGAGAAATCAATAGGAATCTCTCTGGTATTGGAAGAAATCTGATCAATTTTAAGGTTGGGTAAAACAAGTCCTTTACCCGTGCACACCAGAATTGGATCCATAAAAGTGAAAAACAACTTCATTCTGGCGTGCCTCCACCCACCATGGAGTCCAACAAGGGAGGCAGTGTGCCGGTCATCTGGCAAATACCAGGCACGGCGCTTACCTAGAGTACACACACAATATAGTGATAAAATATCAGGGTAAATATCCAAAGGGTAAACCTGCCACTCCTTATCTCTTCTGCATTACTAACCCTGCAGCAATGTCTCTTCGGGGACACCGAAGAGAGGTATTACCAGCCGATTGACAGGAGCGGGCTCACTCCTGCCTCCAGTCTACAGCGAAGCGTGGGCCAAAGGTATTCCCAAGACACAATTTTCCTCCTTGCGGGACGCCGCACACGGGAAACATGCGGGTTGGATAACCAATGTTGTTAATCGAAAACAAATATAGCAACATATCAAAATATTGAAGGAAATATACGAAAAGGAAACTAAATTAACGCAACATAAAATGTAAACCAAAATATGTTAATAATAAATTGTAAATTTTCTCATAAAAGAAAAAAATAATTAATGATTTAATTATGTACATCCTAAAGGACATTGGTGTGTGGTCTAGACGTGAATATAAGAAAAGGGAAATTTGAATGGCAATAAGGAGGGTCGAAAATAGAGAAGGATCACTAGGGTACCCCGGGGTCGTGACACCCATGTTTACCAAAGATAGTAAACCCTTTAGGAAAATGAAAAGATCACTAGAGAGGGTACCTCGGGATTGTGTGACACCCGTACTCACCTAAAGAAGGTGATCCCCCTGAGGGGCTTTGAACGGACAAAATCCCGCTGGAAAATAAAGTTTTCTTCGTCTGGTTTCTCATGTAAACCTAATACTTCATAGTGAGATTTGTTATTTTGAATAAAAATGCAAGCCGCTTTGATTGGTGACGTGCCCAAAATACTGTGTCACGTGTCATCAATGGCACGCGTGTGATTGGTTCGCCCTCTCTGCTTTAAACCATATTTATATATCTCACACAATATCTTGTAGTTTTCTGATTTAACTCTTGCTTATATAACAGCTTTAACTCTTGCTTATTCGAAACCGAGTATTCATTTGAGGTTAATTTCTTGTTTTTATGTAACAAAAAAAATATATCTCCAATAAAATTCAACAAACATATTCTTCTTTTCAATTTGTGATTGCATATAATTTATGCGTACAGCTATACTTACGTTGATTTAATTTAAGTATATATATATATATATATATATATTTCTTTATCTAAAGCTGCTTATGAAATTCAATAGTGTTAAGTTCTGAAAGAATGGCCCACTGTATCGATCCATTGAGTAGTATTTGTACCAAGTAGAATTTTTTAAAGAATGTTAAGAAAAGAAAATAAATATTTAATCTGTTAAATTGATTTTTTCTCTCCTATACCCATTTTAAAAACTGGATACTTTCAAATGTTTGGAATTCATGAATGTAGGCTAATGTATTTAAAATGTAGAATATTATTTATATGGTAATACTAGATTTTTAAAAATGTACCTATTATTCCCATTTAAATAATATTTAAAGGTACTGTTCGGTATTACGATAATTTATAAATTTTCTTCTTTTTTACATTCATTTTAATATGGAAAATAATAAAACTCACCAATTAAGGTATTTTAAAATATTTCAAGAATATCCAAATAAATTAAATTGTTTTCGAAAGTGTACTTATTATTAAAATTTTATGTGACATCAAATATGCAGTCAATAATTTTTTTAAAACAAAGCGGTGTCTTTAAATATTCGATATAAAATATTTCCATAGTTCTCTGATTTATTAAAGTAAATATAATTTTATCTATTAAAATAGTACATTATGGAATTAAAATCTACGTTTTGCCAGATTGCGTGGTAAAAAGTATTACGTTATAAAATAAACCTTTAAAAAATTAGTTTCCAAGTGCTGAAAGTTAAAAACTATAAATTATATATATATATATATATATATATATGTAAAAAATCTAGTTTATATAATAAAAAAATATTATTAATTATTATCTTAAGGAATATAGAATACGTAGACTTATATCTAAAAGAAGCAAAATGCAATGCAAAATATTAAAGTGATGAATAAAGCTAAAATTTAAAGCGCGACTGTTTTAAATGTAATTTTGAAAATGTATTTTTATTTGTTATAAATGTCAGATTAGAACCACTTGTTGGCACAACACAAAGCATAAATTCTCTACTTTAAATGAAAAAAAAGAGAATTAAATTTTTGAATTCAATCTAGCAACGAATGTGGAATGTGTTTGAAATAAAGAAGTCTTGTGAAATACGATTTTTTTATACATACTGCTTCTTGCATGTAGTGCTAATTAATTCAAAAACGTTTCATGAACTTGATAAAATGGAACTTAAGGGGAACTATATAAATAAGAGAGAGGAAAAAAAAACAGTAATATTTTGTACAAATCGTGACTTTCGTTTAATTTCTTTTACTGTTTTTAAGGAGATCGTATGATTTGTGCTAGAAGTTCAAGTCCTGTACAACCGTCAGAAATGCCTCCAATTCATATCAGTGCACATTTATTGAGTTTATGTATGTTATTTTTATTCATACTTATACTCATATACTTTTGTAACACTTCTGTCATTTAATTCACATATTCGTCAATAAATTATACTAAATAAATTTTAGATCTAAAATTACATATGAAAATAAAGTGGTTAAAATTATTTATGTAGTTAAGAGTAGAATCTTTTGGAAATCTTTGATAAATAAATATCTTGTTTATACTCCTTTCATTTCTCTCCAATTAAAATACTTTAATTTTCTACATAGTTAGAACACCAGGTTTCGTAGCAACTTTATTCGCTCAATTAGTTTCAGGCGCTTTCACTTCAATACAAGTTCAAGAGAATAAATCAAGATAGCAATTAAATGGGCTTGCGTAGCTTATATAAGTGTTAAAGCAGTACTTCTAAGACTTTCAATACTGGCGCCCGCCCTTTTCAATCACAATTTTTATCGCGCCCCCTTATACATTAATAAATTACTGAATGCAATAATAATGCACTTTGACGCTAAAGCTACAATACACACACGATCTAAATTATAAACCTTACAAATTAATAACATAAGTATTAAATTTTGTATATATATTACTTTTAAGCAAAAAAAAATTAAATAATAGGATAATTATTATGTTATTTTTCCTTTCTCTAATTTTTAAATTGGAACATATTGTAAAATGCGGTGGCTGCTTAGAAGACAAAATATAGATATCAGCTAAATATAGAAAAAGAACTCAGAGGGTCAATTTCTAAAAAACTTTAAAAAACTTTGCTCTGCAAGACAAGCCCATGGAAGTCGCTAATACTTATTAAACTTGTTCTTAATTCAGTATTAATAAGATAAGTATTAAATTTTTTATATATGTTACTCTTAAGTAATATATATTTTAAGTATAAATTATATATATACTTTTAAGTAATAGGTTAATTATGTTATTTTTCTTTCTCTAATTTTTAAATTGAAACAGATTGAAAAATAATATTTAATTAAAGATTTATTTCCTTCAAGATCCATTTCTTAAAGTACAAATGTCATTAAAAAATAGCCTAATCTATGTGTGTTGCTCTTTATCATATCCATTACATCTGGCATTCTCGCGAACGTTCATGTGAGTCTAGACAACCTAACAGACGTCTGCACAAAACACGTAAAAATGTTGTACCTCGTACAATTCTAGTCAGTCTTGGCCGAATCGATTAGCTACCGATTCTCTGTTGAATGTACATTTCATAACTCACGCGTTAATTGTAATTCACGGTATTAAGTATTTACGGCAGTGGATTAAAACAAAATTATAGATATATTTTTAATTATAGATATATTCTCAACTGCAGAAAAAGAGATCTTCATAGATTTCACATCCAGTGACGAAATTAAAGGGTAATTTTGTAATAAATCACTCTTTGAATTCTGGATAGAGGTGGATGCTGAATTTTCTGCACTGAAAACAAAAGCATTTCGTATACTATTACCATTTTTAACATCATACCTTTGTGAATCCGGATTTTCTGCGATGGCTACTTTGAAGACAAAATATAGATCTGGGCTAAATATAAAAAAATGTCAATTTCTAATTTTTAGCCTTCATTTGAAAAACTTTGCTTAGCAAGACAAGTTCATGGAAGTCACTGATAATTATTAAACTTGTTCTTATACTGGCTGAAGTACCCACTATTAACACGAGTTTATTTTTTTAAAAAATGATAATACATTATTCTTGATACAATAGCTTAATTGTAAGGAGAGTAAAACCAAGTGTATGACAATGTACACAAAAATGTAAAATGATTTATTGAAATGAATACTCATATTCTAAACGGTTTTGAATGAACTGTAATTTTAAGCCTCGCAGAATTA
>BMAV01007689.1:13267-24503 GCA_019973955.1 Trichonephila inaurata madagascariensis
TTATCTTCAGATCTAGATTATTATAATTTTGAAATGACATTATATGACTACATATCTTTACTGATTTTTTAAATGCCTATTTTATAGTTAAGTCTTTGGACTTCAAGATCTTTAAAAATATTTGTAGCAACAATTACAATAATTTTAATATAATTCCGAGGTACCAGAATTTCATTGTAAAAATAGTTTGCATGATGTATTTTTAATGTGTAACATAAAATGTTTTTCCAAAAAATGAAATAAGCTGCAAATTTATTTGGTTTTTAAAGATGAAATGTTTGTTTTATTGAAATAATAAATATACCCCATTACACACACACACACACACTTAAATACTTTTTACTTATTAAGTAAACACCATTTGTGTCTCATTTAAATTGTTTAAAAATTATTTTTTGTTACAATCTCTCTCTCTTCCGTTTTTTTTTCGCTCTAAAATTTTTTTTTAAGTATAATTAATATTTTATAACACTCAAGAGCAATGCTTAAAGGTATTCGACTACGTTCAGAACAGTGATTTTGTAAAAGCGTACAACGGAATATTTTTTAATATTTAGTGTCACTTAGATTAGAATACACGTCTAAAATTGTTTTAAGAATATTATTGTTAATATTTATATATGTTAATATTTTGTCAAAAAATTAAAACAGAATTATCTCTTTTCAAAACATTCTTCTGTTTATGAAAAATGCTTCTATAATAATAATATTTTGCCTATGTACATCTCAGACCTCTGTACAGGATCAGAATTGGGAATTTTGAAATATATAGATTAGAAGTGAATTTATCCGTATTATATATATATATATATATATATATAATTCATCAGTGTGAAAAAATATTATCAAAAGCACATCGACTAAAATTTTAGTTGGTAGTAACTCTGAAAATAATGTAAATTTTTCAAATATCCTCTAGAGAAGTCTTAGCTATATATAAGCAAGTTATTATTGTTATAGAAACATTTTTCATAAAAGGAGAATCTTGAAAATAGGTAATTCTATGCTCATTTTTTACCAAAATATTGCATTGAAATAATTTTTTATTGTAATAATATTCTGTAAGCAATTGTATTCGTGTATTCTAATTTAAGTGACGCTAAATATTAAAAAAAATATTCATTTGTACGCTTTTGAAAAATCACGGTTCCGAAAGTAGTAGAATACCTTAATTGCATTAAGGAAATCAAAATAATTATAAAGATATTTTCCATTACCTGATTTAATTGACTAAATTAAATCCTCTTTGATGTGTTATTCAACAATTCCAAAAGCATTTTAAATAAAGGAAGTGAAACTGAAACAAAAAAATACTATAAATATCTAATTATGGTTATCAACGTCAGAAGACATAAATTTAGCCTCTTTCCCAACGCTTTAAATTTTATTTTTAACAAGAGCTTAAGCGACTCAAAACTTACTTTATGTCTTTTAAAAGCTGTCTTTCAAGAAGATGAGTGAAAACCCTTCAAGCAATCTGTTTCAAAATATGATAACCTTAAAATATCTCTTTAAAAAAAACAGAACTTGACAGTGTCAAGTAGAAGATGTCAATCGATTAGCAAACATGCCGTGGGATGTTTACAGGATATGCGTCATGAAAATATTTCAATTCGTTTTTTTTTAATTGGTCATTTGCTTGATCTTTTATTCATTTGGTGCAGAATTTCCTTCTCACTATTTTAATCAGATTTTTCTCAGTATATTTAACTATTAAATCAAAACAACTTTGAACTTTGTAACTAAATAACGAATACAAAATGGAATAAAGTACGGTCAAAATTTTTCTCTCTGTTTTTGCATTGTTAGAAAACTGAATTCCTAGTATTCAAATATGTTTAATAAATAAATATCGCTATTAACTCAAATATACTATCAATTATTCTAAATTTATGACATATAACGCAGTGCTTGCTCAGATTGCATTACAATGATATAAAATTTACGTTCTGGAATACATAATTTACAATAATATAATCAAAACCTGTAAAAATATTAATAAAAAAGTTTAATACAAAAATAATACCCATTATTAAAAATTTGTCTTATGTTGATTTTCTTATGAACTACACACCAGCTTGTTATGGGACATTTGGGAAATAATTTTACCTCTATTGCCTATCACGCGCTAGTGCGTTATCTGAATATTCTATGAGAGATGTATTTTATAAAAGTAATCAGTATAACACATAAAAGTATAGTTTATTACCCATTTTTTGTCATATTTGTCATAAAAGTAAGTCGACTTTTGGGAATGATATATCTACGTCATGGCATTCATTATGATGTCACAACTGCCTTGATAATAATGACTTCAGTCCTCGTATCTAATACTAAGCGGACGATGGTGTTAGATCGAGGCCTGCGGAATTCGTCAAAACAAGGGGTTAGATCACGCCCGTCGTTAGCGGCAGCTTTGAACACCATGCAAGTGACAGCATGTTTTGGCTCCACATTTCATGCTACTTTTGAGAGAGAACATCCTGGTGTGTTGTCAGGAGATCTCTCCCCTCTCTTTCCTTATCACGAACGTCTTAAGAGCAGTTGGAAAGGTAAAATCTTATTATTATTTTTTTTTTTTGACAATTTGAGATTTTTACAATTTTAAATTGTATAGATTTTAACCTTTCAAAAAATACCTTACTTTAAACTCTAGGTTAATTAGAAGCCCTTAAAAACCGCTTTTAAATAATCGTTGAAACTGGGCCACGCCTATTTGAATGGCGAAAAATGTAAACAAAGTATTTCGTTTTTGCTTAGAAGTTGAACGTCTGATATAAACCAAAATATGTATCTTTTATTGTAAATTGAGCCTTTTAGTTTTTTATTTACTAGCCGATTAGAAGCCTCACTGTATACATTAAAATCAATTTATCTCAAAATGTAAATTTTGATGTTCGATGTACCTTTTCTGAGAAACTACTGTTCACATGTATGTGAATTTTTTATTATATATTTATAATGATAGCTAATATATACTGAAATGAGCTTTTTGTAAAAAACTCAAAAATTCCTTTTTTATAAATTTTTTATGTGAAAAATGGGTCAAATTTCGCAATGTTTGATAAAATATTTCATAAATTATTAAAAAATTCAAAATTAGCTAAAAGCTTATTACAGCATATTGAGAAAGGTGTACTTTAAGTTATGAAAAATTTAGAGTATGTACGTATAACAGATTTTGAGAAAAGGTACATCGAAAACAGCCAATTTAACATTGTCAGTATAGAGAGAGAGAGGTTTCCAACTCCCCTTAAGAGGATTTTTCAGGAATAAAATGTCTTAAGTGCTTCCATGTCCTACAGGTACTATTCATTAACATACATCCAGGCCTTCACCGGGATTCGAAATGACCCTTCGGTACAACTGCCAGTGTAATGAACCACTATACCGTCTGTGTGGTTAATGTTCCTTTTTAATTATTTAGTTTAAAATTCATTGAACTTTATAATATTGGAATCTAAATATAGAATTAAGCTTATGAATTAACAATGGTATAGCGACTAGTATTATAAATTTAAATACTATTAACTATTAATATTATAAGATGTGATGATTTCTTTACATAGTTAAACACAAAATATGATTTTAAACCCTTAACTAGTTTATCCCTACACCGTACGCGCTACCGAAAGCTGGCCATAACTGGTTTGCCCTTTTTCGTACGGAAACTGATATTTTCTTCTTTCTGTCTTTTATTTGCGTTTTTTTTTAAAATTTTTATAGTGAGATTATCAGTGCTAGAGTGTTTTTAAGCGATTCAGTTCGTCCATAGTCCTTAAATAATTTTCATCCGGAATTTTCCCTGTGGAGAAGGCGGGAATTCTCATTGAAGGCAGGAATTTAAATTTTTGAAAATAGTCGATAAAGAACAGGAATTGACAAGGCAAAGTGCCATTAGTTGCTTGAGCAGAAATGAACATGAAAAGGTTTTCCCAAAAAGCCGATATTACCTTTGTTCCTTTTGCAATGTAAGATATAGTATTATAAACCAAGCTTCAAATTGTATGTGCACATATATATATGCACACACATACAAAATCCTCAACCATTTGAAAAAGAGGAACGAACATGAAAGTTTTTGGTAAATATGAGATAAATCCTTCTAGGATATATGAATCATTATTCATAACATGCAAAGTGTATTTGTAAAAAGTAAACATTTAGGTGTTTTTGTATTCCACAATTGTAAAAGAAAAAAAAAATGTGAATCCTTTAAAACTGGAAATTAAAATAAAATCCTTCTAACTTAACATTCTGTTAAGTATTATGCTTAGTGATACACAATAAAAAAATGTGTCTTTTTTTGGAACATTTTAGGCAAAAAAAAAAATTGACCGCTTAAGGGTTAATTTTGTGACGGGCTGACACGTATTTTCATTAACATGTCCTTTGGGTTCTTTTGGGGCCAGAATTAATGGCAACTCTTTTCCAACCAAAACCCAAGAAGTGAAACGTGAAGCGGAAATGCAAATTAGATAGCTTTTAAATATCAGAAGTTTCAGTAAGCGGTGTGGCAATTTGGGGAATGTTATGTTAGAGATTGATACAATCGTAAAGTGACAGCCAACTGAGGTTACTCCGAAGATAGAGACATTAGGTCAAGGTGCATACCATTGCACTCGAGTAAAGACTCAACTACCTTAATATCGGATCAACGATTGGATTAAGGTAAGATTGACTATTTAATATTAGGACTTGCAATATTATTGGAATTAAGATTAGGTGGGTTAGATATTGATAGTGGTCCGAGTTAGGTTATTTCGGTATTACTTGTATTGTGTGTTTGTTCATCGTAGATACTCTCATATATATTTATTATCTAATCTGTTAAAAGCTTAAATTCTAGTTCTTAATAAAGATATTTTAAGAACATGGAAACTTCTCGTTCTTTAGTTGAACCTACATCTCTAGCTCACGCAGATAATCTAAGTGAAGGGCACCCTAGGGGCGGGGGGTATTTTCACAATTTGATGTCATTTTTTATTTGTAAAAGCATTCTTAGTAAGAATTCTATTTTTTTAACAGTAAAGGAGAATAAATCCTGAATGACATACACCTGGCATGTTTAAGAAAGTTAAACTAGTATTTTCTGAATCTCATTTGTTGAGTACACAAAGATATTATGTTTGCAAGAATTTGATTAGTAGCGCTGTGGTTTGGCATTTGGAATACTACCCGCTAGAGGAATACTGCCAGACAAACACTGTCATGTGGAACAATGAACAGCGAAACTGAATTTAATCTATGGTCTCGAAGTCCCTTTGGTAACTTAGTGAAAGCTTACATTGAGACAGTAACTCAGGTGTCGTTCTCTTAACAAGGATTTATATTAAAATGTCCGTTGCTAATAGTTTCTACACTGAGCTCTAGTGCTATAGGGATGTGGATGAACTAAATATCTTGCGATCGAAATAAGTCGTAGAGTTTTATTTTTCAATAATTAATTGTATTGAATTACATATTGAATTAATTACTTTTAGCAATCTCTTGTTCTGTAAGCTTCTTTCAAAAGATGATTATGAAGTTGCATTATATGGGGTGAATGAGATTAAGAAAAGAGATTGAAGATTTTAAGACTTTTTTCATAAAATGCTACGGTATTTGTGGTTAGAATTTGCTGTTCAAATTACTAATAAACTGTTATAATTTTATATCTTTAATACACACACATCTTTAATAACACATATCGAATAATTGCTTTTATTTTAAAATAATATAACGGTAAAAGTCTCATTAAAGATTATTTTGGAATGTATCTGAATAAAAATGCTGCATTTATTCAAATCTTTGCCGTCTTTGAATCTAAGCCAACCAATAATTTCTCCACACATTTTTGTGAAAAAATAGTGCAAAATGGTTTACTGTTATCCAATAATTACGAAATTAAAAAAAAATTATTTGGAGCTAATAAAAAGTGAATAATATTAATTTATTTCACTACTATTATATCTTTTAAATACATACATTGTAATGGATTTCCTCTCACATTCATCAGTGTTAGATCAGAAGAAGTTAGATTAGAATGAAGATCAGCCATAATAAAAACAAATATAATTTATTTATCCCTTAACAAGAGTCAACAAAACAGGATAGGAAATGCACCTATAATTAAGTATTGGAGCAAAAGCGAGGTAGACGAGATATTTAATATTCAATTATAAATTGAATCACTTACTTTTGGAACGTCTTGGTATTATACGTTCTAAATAATCATAAATTTTTCCTGAGATATTCGACTTCTATTCGATATTATTTTAATTCAAATATATCTTACAGACTAAATCGTCCATTATCAATCTTAAATATTAAGTAATTAATCGACGAGTCACTTTCGACTACCTTTTTACCATACGTTAATCACTAACTTCTATCATCTAACTCCTAATCTCTCTCTCTAGAACCTAAAAGTTAATGCTTAAATATAATCCTTTATTTACATAAAACCACATCTTCTTCGGGAGCAAGTTTTCAGTAGAACAATATTTAAAGAAATAGATTTTCCCCAGGAGAATTAGTAGGAGGCTCGAGAGAGAATAAACTCATTACAATATGAACTTTTAATTGTCTAATTGTCAGTATCTTGTACACCTCTCCTCCAACGAACGTTCTTGCCTTCGATTTTAAGACGCTCCTGATTTTAAATACCATTAAATAGCATAAATACGGTAAATCTCAAAGAAAAATTAAAAAGTAACATTTCCCCCTTTTCTATTACATCAAAATAATCTCTAGAGATATTCTTTGAGACATTACCAGCTTGAGAATTTTGTACATCTGTTTAGAAAAAGTAATGGAAGTGGAGTTAGTTGGCAAATCACCTTAAACCCTATTTCTTATTTCGTTGTTCATGAGCTGACGTGGTTCAAAATTGCAAGGTCTGTCGCCAATACTCCTTGTGTTAATGTCAGTGTGACGTTAATAAACACCCACTCTATTTCGTTGTAATATATATGAAGACCTTACTGAAATATACTTCTCTTTTTCACTAATTTTATTTGAAGTTTAGTTATTATGAGTAAAGGTCATTTCACAAAAAAGTTTTTGATCGTAAGGAATAAAGCATGCTGTCAATATGAATATTTTAAAGAATTTAAATTCAGAAGAGTAAGCTAGCTCTAGCGTTAACGATGAATTCTAACACGCGAAACTATGCGAATGTATCTTAGATGTATTATTCAATTTGTATTTGAGTCGCAACTCCTCCATTTTTCATGATTTTTGCCTTTACAAAACTTCCTTCATCAAAGTATATGCGTAACGTAAGACTCCAAATATGCATGAAGGAATTGAGAATTCGTGGGCGTACTTCCATAAAAAAGGAGAAATATCGAACATGAATATATATTTTTATACATGAAAAATAAATATTTTATGGATTAAAAAACGAAGGAAAAAATTTAGAGGTGTGACGGAAAGTAAAGAGTTTCTTTTTTAAATGAAAATTTCTGTTGTTAGGAAGAATTACAGTTAAGCACTTATTTGAATTGTTATTTAAGGTGAATGATTACGCTCGAAGCCGTGATTTCGAAAAAAGCACGTAACTGAATGGTTTTTAGATATTTAGGGTCATTTGAATTAGAATATACATATATATATATATATATATATATATAATTGTTTTAAGACTATTATTACAGTAAAAATTATTTAAATGTAATTCTTTTTGGAAAAATATGAACTGAATGATATATTTTTAAAACATTCTCCTTTTATGAAAAAGGCTTACATAATTATATTATTTTGCTTTTATATGCAATCATGTCCATAAATTAAGGATAGTGCCAGCTCCAAGAAACAAAGGATTAGAAACACACACACATAACAAACGGGACTTATTCATTAAGCCAGCGTTTTTCAAACTGTGCAGTGCGGCCCCTTTGAGGGACGTGATAATCCTACTTGGGAAGGGGGCTCGAGCATATCAAAAAGTCAAAGATAAAAGATTATTAAAAAAAATGAAGTGAAACAAAATACATTCCAATCTATGAAAAGTAACACTACTTATACTATTACCAAAAAGCAACTTAAATATTCAATACTTAAAAGCAACATATACAAAATTAACTGCTTATATTCATAATTTGGGTTTATAAATAAGGTCGTATTGTAGTTTTAGCATCAAACTACATTATTATTGCATTCAATACATTGCCACTGTAAGAAGGAGGGAGGGCGTGATGAAAATGATTGAAAATTGGGTCGGAAACATTGAAAGTTTGAGAAGCACTACATTCAGCTAATTTGTTATACAAAAGATAAAGAACAGAAAAGGTGGCTTAGATAGGTGTGTGATACCATTCATCAAAACAACGATTTTTGCACCTTGGAGCAACTACAAAAAATACTCTCTTGACAAAAACTTAATATTACATGGATAGTATGATAATTAATACATTACATGTCTCTCATGTGATGAAATTCAGTTCGTACAACACCTAAGCATGCTGAGTATCAAATTATCGAGCTGATCTTGGGAAAGATGACTCCCCTCAGCAAGCAATACTCTCAGAAGTTCCAGTACATATGTGACATGGTTGATGGACTGAAACTCGTTGAACAAACATGTGCCAGACGTGCTATGCTGTAATCAAGTCACGTGAGAATGCTAGCCATTTTACTGGTGTAATAAACTAAGATTGATGGCATACGCTTACGATGGTTGCTTAGTGAAGACGGGCATTGTCATCCAAAATTCTGCTTTCATGGCACCTCTAAACAAATGTAAATGTTGTTTCAGAATGATGTCCCTATAAGGGCCTGTTACGGTTCCGATTTGAACATGCAGATATATTCCGAAACGCAGCAAAATTTCCCCCGAATGTGAGAAATCTTACACCACCGTAACCATAGAGTTCAGTAATGTTGTCTTGGATGTGACGGGTACCTGACGTTCTCTACAAGAAAGTCCGACGTGAATCGAACTTCAAGCTAAGCCTAGACTCGTCGGAAAACAACACACATGCCCACTATAACGATGTCCACACACACACACATTGAATGCTCTCTACTCCAGGCTAACCTTTGGAGACAGTAGCTTCCGTGATCCAAACGCATCTGAGAAGCCTACGAGAATATAGACCAATATGTCCCAAGTAACTGTTCACGATTTGTTTTGAAACTGTGGTACCTGTGGCTGCAGATAGCTGACAAGACAGGTAGGATGCTCTATTCCGTCTGCGTCTTTTTGGAGTTACTTCCAAACATCGGTCTTCATTCGGCGTTGTAACTCGGGGGTTATCTCTATTGTAACGTCTAATGACTTTTCCGTTATCTTGGAATCGTTGTCAAAGCCGAGAGATGACATTTTGGGTAATTCCACAAGTTCCTCTGGGATACTTCCTATAAACTTCAGATGAGTACACAATATTTCATGCTGCCTATAATTTTACAAAGTAAAAAAACATCCACAGGCTTCCTCTGTGTTATAACTATTCGGTTATGTCACTGTGGGGCTTACAAAACGCTTGTAACTATTTTACTTGTTTACCACAATTTCTTATATACCCATCTTTTACATACGCGTTATTGTGACGTACTATCGGTGTCTTCTGGTGGCTTCCTGTAATTTTCATATTATTGATAAATGTATGTGTGGCAATTCTACAAGAGAACTTTTTAGTTTAGGGTTCGATTTTCTTGTGTGATTCTGAATTATCCTTGCAGTTGAACTTTTTGAACTTTTTGGAAAATTCGCATTATTTTCAGGTTTAAGATCAATTGAAATAATTACGGATGAATTCTGTTAAAATTTCCCTACTTTATTAAAAATAAATAAATCCGCTTCTATAAATTACATATTTATATCGTATACTTTAAATTTCAAAGTCATTTTTGTTTGTCAAAGAAATCAAGTTTTCTCTGAAATTCTTGTGGCATAGAAATCTTAAAAATATTTAAAGTTTTATTAAAAAAAAAAAAACTTTATTTTCATAAAATTCTTGTTTTTATTTTAAAACAAATAAACAAGAACAACGAAACCAAAAAACAATTCTATTATTGATAAGTAATGTTTTTCTTAAGCAGATAGTATACCACTAAGAAACATCTCTTAAGCTTAATTCAGAAAAATAAATTCTTTTCAAGCACAGACATTAAATAAATTAGCATAGAATTCAAAAGAAATCAAAAATACTTTAATTGGATCATTATATCTTGAAACATCAGTATTCCTTAACTGTTCGGTGAATTATTCCTACTTCATATAAACATTTTCATCCTTTCAAAAAAAAAAAAAAAACTGTAGATAACAAGAATTCAACTAAAATAAAAATAGACAAACAATAAATCATTATATTTATGCAACCGAAAAGTAAACAGGGTATTTTTATGAAAGGCATTTTTCAAAGCCGATTAATGTGTATTTATTAAGCAAAATGCCTTCCTTTAAAAAAATTTCATCTTTTCCTTGTAACCCAAAATAAATAAGTCTTGTTAGGAACCTCTAACGACTTGAACTCCCAACAATCTTCTTTTTTACATATCTAAACATGTTTTAAGGACCTAAAGAGTTTTTTCACAACCAGATACTGAAAGATTACCTCTCATGTTCTCTGTAAAAAAACAAATGTAAGATCGAAGTGCGTTTATTTTATTAAGTACTTGTTTTTAAAAGTGTATTTTTAGATAAAATACAAAGATAATTGTTTATAAGGAGGTTTTGGTAACATGAATTATTGCAGATATTAACAATTTAGATAAGAAATTAATTACGATAATTTGAATTTGTCTCGTGTTTTAATTCTAATTGGCTGATGTTATTCAAGTTTAATAAGAAGAATTATACAGTTTTAAGAACTTGCGTTTAATATGTTAACTTATGTCTTAAGTTAATTATAACTAAGGTTAATTGTAATATAAATATGAAAAAATCTTATTATATAAAGGCAGTAAAAGGACTAAGGATTTTTATCTTTGTCATTTTTGTAGCATTTGTGTATATATATATATATATATATATATTGGTTGTTATATTAATGTTTACTACAAATGTTTTTTAAAAATCCTTTTTGTCTAGTGATAGTTGTAAAAATGATTCTGTAAAAAAACTTATTTTTAATTACTTCCTTTGGTTCGAAACCCAGTGAACTTAAGACCCACTGTAAAAAGGAGCTGATGCAATTAAATCTGTTAAGGCCCAAAGTTTTACTGTTGGTGGGGTGTGCAATTTTGGAGAAGAGGCTTTCAGTTCAGGTTGTGACGTCTCTCGCGTCTTTCTGATTAACATGACTCCTAA
>BMAV01007689.1:33926-44341 GCA_019973955.1 Trichonephila inaurata madagascariensis
GGCTGGGTGTCAAGGGCAGCACACGTAATGGGCGCCACGATCCCAAATGTCCTTCAGCAAGGCGTCTTCGTATTCGAGAAAATACAGGGTCCCTAGTGAAGGTGCTACCTGTGCCTGGATGGTGGCCGATTAAGCAATTGGCTGTACGTTTACATTTCTTATGATATGGTGGTCTTCTCGATGCCTGGTCTGTCGAGGGCGTCCTGAGCCTGGTCTTCGTGTAAATGACATCTCTCGGATCCAAAGGTCCCTACACCTCCTCACAACACAACCAGAGCGGCCTAATTGACGACCTACTCATCTAGCCGACCACCCAGGTTCCATGATGCCGAAGATTTTCCCCCATTTAAACTGCGACAGCCGCTCATATTGTCTTCGAAAATGGCGTAATGGCATGTCTACCTCAGCTCTTGCTTTGTAATTGATTCAGCACTCTCAAACACGCTTTGGTTACCTGTTTTATACTCCACGGAGAACGACGCTATACGCCCTCTAACGGGTATACTTTATGCGCAATCATGCTACATTTCTAATCATTTGCATATCTTACCGACATATACCTTCAAGCCAAGTTTCGTCACGATCCCGCAATTATTTCTTGGTTCGCTAATTTTTTTATCCATGAGTTTAAATGAAATATGAATGAAAGTTACTGTCCTTTGAAACAATCACCTCTCATAACTATGAACCAATGAGATCTGATATACAATCTTTGGAGACTTTGTAAGAAGTCTTCTTTTGAGATGGTTCAAAAGTAACCGTCACGTTTCGTTGGATGTTAGGAATATCGTCAACATCGATAACACTTTTTCTCATCCCTAAATTCTGGGCAACGATTTGTCGCAACGATTCACAGTTAATTTGCAGTTCACGAGCTATCATACGGACAGTTAATTGACGGTTACTGATTGATTTCTTCACTTTTTTAATATTTTCGTCACTGACAGAGGTCGCCAGTCTTCCGCTACGAGGGTTGTCAGAAACACTTTCCCTGCTTTTCGAAAACGGGCAAAGTACTCGTACACACACTTCATGGGCACAGTGCTTGATCTTCATAAACACGTACCAGTATCGCATAAGTTGTTTCTAGCGTCTTGCCAAGCTTTAAACAAAACTCTAAATGGATCTTTTGTTTGTTCATTTTCCTGTTCACAGTTAAGAACTAATGTACTAAGCAAACACACACTTTGTAAAACAAGTTTTACGCGGAAGACGAATGAATCTCAAATGAACAACAGTGAGAGTAGATGGTCCACACCTGCCGCTACCGTTTTGTATTACCAGTATTGCCAAAGCGGCCGTTCTTAATTCATTCGATGAGTTTCATTTTTAGAGGTTGTAATTAGTCAATAAAATTAATTAAAAATAAACTTTTTTTTTTAAAGAATGCACATTATTAATATAATATATAGATTATTGTTGTCACTTGACATATCACTTGCCTTTTGCTTTCAAAAGCATGAAACTGGTGATATTTCACACAGTTAAGGTATCCAACTACATTCGGAACAGTGATTTTGCAAAAGTTCATAAATTATAATATTTATAATATTTTGTGTCACTTAGATTAGAAAACATATATAAAATTGTTTTAAGAATAGTATTACAATAAAAAATTATTTAAGTACAATATTTGACAAAAAATGAACATAGAATGGCCCATTTTCAAAACATTCTCCTTTTATGAAAAATGCTTCTATTATAATAATGTTTTGCCTGTATATAGCTCAGACCTCTGTACAGAGGCCGAACTAGAATTTTTGAAATATATAACTTAGAAGTGGATTTATCCATATTTTACTACAACAGAGGGGCAGAAATTTTAAGAAAAAGACGTCGGTAATTATTTCAGTTTGTAGTAAATCTGAAAATAAAGTGAATTTTTTAAAAATCCTAGTTGAGAAAATCTGGAGCAGTCTTTACTTTATATAAGCAAAATATAATTATTATAGAAGCATTTTTTATAAAAGGAGAACGTTTTGAAGAAAGGTTACTTTAAGTTAATTTTTTGCAAAAATATTGTATTTAAATAATATTTTTCGTCATATAATGTCCTTAAAACTATTTTATACATGTATTCTAATCTAAGTGACACTAAATATCATGAAAATTATCCATTTATGCGATTTTTAAAATCACAGTTCCGAACGTAGTCTAATACCTTAAAATGAAGTACTAATTCTTGTGAAATATTGCATTTTTAATCTCTTCTAATATTTTTGATACTCAATAAATATTTTCGATGATTTTGCTTTTTTAAATGTCATACATTGACGAATTTAATTTTCGTCATAACAACGAACGCACTATTTTTGTACAAAATAAAAAATACTTAATATGCATCTAAAACGAAAGTGTATGTTATTACTACTACTTATGATTCCTACTTCTAACTTACTTGGAAATCAATTTGCATTATTTATTTCATGAGTAAAGTTAATATCCGTCACAAGTCATTAAACCAGGAATCCATCACCTTTTTACTGCTAGCGATACTTGTTTATATTCATATACCTCGACTAAAAATCAATAAACTTCATCATAACCATAATATGAGTCAATATTGTAATTAAACGCTTGAAGTTAGAGTGGATTTTCGATGTTGCGTCAAAATTAACGGAGACTTTTATACTTCACTTAAATGTTCATCAAAATTCTCAGCCATCTTTTAGAATTAAAACGACTAAATCATTCAGTGCTTTTTTTTCCCAAATCAAATTTCAGACTCATCAGGATTTGTTACAATGCTAAAGACAGTCGAGGAGGAAATATGTAATAGTTTGTATGAGTGTTTATTTTATCAACATGGTATTGAAGTTTTCAATAAATTATTATGGACTTCCCTTTGTTTTAGATATCATCAATTCATCAAGATACTATCTAAGACGATGTCTCTCCAAATTTTCCCACCATGGAATGTGTGCATATTTCACACACACATCTCAACTATATCTATCGAAACGCCTTTGAGAGATAATACACTTACGCCTAATCGTACAAAATACTCCTTTGTGTGTGTGTCGCATAATGGTAGTGTATTCACATTTCAAACATTAGTCCTTATTTCAACTTTGAAGCATTTATTGTTACGACAGGAACACATACACTAAATATTCATTACAAAATTTCTATTTTATGGTTGGGCACAACTCTGAAACTCCACAATCGGCCAAAATTATTTTACAGACTGATTGAATTCCCCATTGGTTGGGGAAGGTTCATACAAATTCCCTTTAGGGATTATTGTGGAACAAGTCACCATATCTTTCATCACTAAAACAGCATAAAAAACTTTAGTACGCACACAACAGCGGTAAATGTTCCACACCATACTCTGGAAATCATTGAGATTGTTGAACTATGGTGTAAGAGTTATTTAAGTTGGTTTCATACTATCTACATAACGAGCAAAACTTAAAGCTTAGGCAATTTCCATTGTTTGATGATCCTCAAAAGTCATATCGGTTTGGATATTATTTTATTATTTTGCACTTAGTATGGAAACAACTTTAGTCTAATTACATAGGATGTCCAAAAACTCCTTGTTTCAATTTGGATGCGAGGTAAAAATTATGTTCCTTACACACGTTGAACTACGTCTCATATAACAGAAGGAGCAAACTGTCTTGGGCTAATTTTGAAATGAAATCATTTCGCATCTTTCACCCGTGGTCAACTGCCCCTCCTTCAAGCTCTCAAAAATCGTTCTCCTTCACATTTGTTGACTCAACTGAAAGCATATTGTGGAAGCTACGCATTTCACATGCGGCTACACGTGTATTGAAAGTGGAGAAAGGTATTTATTGCTTCTTCACAGGCAATCACATCGTACCCATTAGTCAGAACCTCCCTTTTCAGTCAACTTTGTTACCGCATGAAAAAAGAATACTCTCCCATCTTCACAATAGAGCAGAGGGGACCGAAAATGAATTGACCGGCAAAAAGTCGCTTCGTGTGAAACTGACCTTAAAAATCATAATCAGATAGGAAAGTATAGGTGGAAATGAATAGGTGACAATGCATGCGCTACTTCTTAAGACTGGCATGAACAAGAATCTATGCACGAGTTGTCAGAAATTCGCTTTGTCTGTGGCATAGCAAATAGAAATGAATGCGTTATTACATGGTTGTTTCAAGAAAGATATCCAACGAGGCACCAAGAAGAATTCACTAATGTACATTAAAACCTTGACAAACGTGGATTTCCCGCAGCAAGAATTTAGGATACCAAGCGCACACCAATGGTGATAAATGTACGCAATTCAGATTCTTTTGGGGGTATAATAAAATTTATGTGCTACACTTCCTGTTGTAATCCATCTTGTATCACTATCTCTATCTATCACATCCTGGTATTTTTTCCTCTATCACGTTTTCCTAAGTGACCATGATTCTTAATGATGCTCCTTTCCTCTCTTTTAAGTTCGTGCACGAAGTTTAGGGACACTATTGGCTATTATAACTTAAAGTTCATGCAGTTGCTATTTACCGTGTCTCTTAACCCGCGATCACTCGCGCGGGGTGATCTGTACACCCCAGCAACAAGAAAATCCTCCCAGGATTCTAAAAAAATGCGCAGAACCACGATTTTTTCTGTAGCTGCACATTTTAGGTCATTGAACCTTCAGGCCTGATGAAATCCCTCTTTCTCGAACGATTGGAATGTAATGACCTTCAAAAGTTTATCTGGGGGAGGGGGCTGAGAAATCCCGCGAGAAGTTGAGCATATGTATACAGTTTGCTCTGAATGTTTGGAAAATGATTAAAATATTATTTTTCTATACTTTCTACTATTATTATCTCATTAATTATAAAGTATATTTATTACTGGTATATACGTTTTATATATACTGGTTTATGAAAAAATATAAAATTATGTGTATTAAAATGTGAAAATTTTGTATGTTTAGTTTAAATTAATGTTAGTCTCATTTGTATGCAATAAATTAAATAATTTTATTTGTATAATACAAAAAACATCTTGTACTTCATAAATATGTATCATAATGACTTAACTTTAATTTCATATTTAAATACGCGTGTTAAAAGTTTGGGGTGTTCTCTACACCCCGCGAGTAACGACGGTAGCAAAAAAAGGCGCGAGTGATCGCGGGTTAAATCGTCTTAAGTTGATTATTGAAGTTATACTTCTTTTGGGGCGTTAGAAAAATAGGATGAGGTTAAATTTTTATAATGCGCGCGCACACCGTCACGGATGCGAAAATCCTTTTTCTAGAAATATACAGGACGGGACAAATCATTCCCGCCTTCGAAATTCTCAGAAAAATATTTCTCTTCACTTCCCTGAAGAAGGGTACTCCCGGGTTTGAACCGGAAACCTCTCGATCTGCAGCCGAATGCTCTAACACTGAGCTATACACCCGCGTCAGCGATCCTTTTCTTTGTGTTCGGTAGGAACGTATACGAAAGTGCTTTGTCTAGAATTATGCAGAACGGGACAGATCATTCCCACCTTCGACCTCTTCCCCATATTATTGGTCCTATTGTCTCTGTGAAGGGGTGTTTAAATTTATTTAAATCGTGATTATCTCAGGTTTGGCCGGTCCGATTGACTGAAGGTTAGTATCGTTCAACTCTGCTCGTGACCGCCTTTTCGTCCTTAGTCCAACTTGCCCCGCTAAAGAATTTTAGAAAGATTTTAATCTTGTTACGCCAAAGAAGTATAACTTCTTACGTGCGTATATAAGTACACACACACTTTTTTATATTTGCACGCGTGCTCAGTGTGAAAGCAACATATATACAAGTAGTGGGCACAATGATGGTTTACTGCAGCCTTTAGACAAGGCTTTGATTTATATTAAAATTTTATAAATACTTTAAAACTGTATTTATTCTTATTTTTAATAACTTTCTTAAAACTTCAACTGTTTGGATATCTAGCTTGTAACTTCATCGTGATTATTTAGAAGTTAAAAACTAATTCACATGCTGATGTTGAATTTTTATTGTGAAAGTAACTAATGTAGTATTAAATTTTCTTTGTTATGATCTATATTAGAATGCATTATGCAGTTGGAATGTCACGTAGTAAAGGGTTTTTCCCTCAAACTTGGAGATAGATTCACACTAGAAGTAAAACAAGGGCTAAATCAAAATTACTATGCTACATACTGTCTTCATAAAAAAAAGGTCATAGGTAAGGCCTACTTTTGTATGCAGGGTGTAGCTGAATTCGACCAACAAATTCAGAGGGGTGGTAGTAGGCAGCATGGGGATGACTAATCAACATAGAAGGTGGGGTCACAAACCAAGTTTAGTTGAAGTAGTTCCCAAAAACAGTTATGAAGCGTGGGATGTCGATCGAAATGGAAAGGGGGAATAAGAGGTAAGAAATACATTTGTTAGACGTAAAACATCTTTGCTAAAACATCACAGCTTGAAGTCAGAACTTCAACAAACATCTTTTGAAGTTGCTACCGTGTACGTCAAAGCACAGTGGACACCACCGGACGAAGGAATGTCTGACGCGTTCAAACAAATTCGGTGTCTGGTGATGTCAGATGAAGTGACGACGATCCGTGCAGTGAGATCTTCCCCTGAGCCCCCGGCAGCTCAAACACAAGAGATTTCAGAAGAAAAAAATCTAAGGGATTGAGGTCCGGGGAGCGTGGAGACCAGACAACAGGCCAGCCACTTAAAATCTACTTTCCGGAATATGTAGCAGGGAGATGGTTGCGAACAGCAATCGAAAAATATGCTGGTGCACTTTCATGCACGAACCACACCTTCTGGATCCCCAGCTGTTGGTACTCACCTCTTTTGTTCACCGCAGACAAATGGGAAATTTGAATACGCAGAGATTTATTTAACTCTACTGCGATATTTTAAGTCTCCGCATTCGTTTGGTCACTCCCCTTGTCTGGATCTAAGTCCTGCGGACGGCTATTATTATCGTGGTTTTCACCTACTGAATGTGGTTTTTGATCTTGTGTCTATAGTGATTTGTTACCCTCATGCTCTACCTACTATCACTCCTCTGAATTTGTCGGTCAAATTTGGCAACACCCTGTAGAGGACCTGGGCCCCAATAAATTTTAAAACGTCATTGCTCCTCACTTACAAACTCAACAGCCTCACTGTGATCTCTCTTCATTTCAATTTAAAGAGAAAACCTAATCTGCACAGTTTCTTCACAAGTAAAGGCTCTCAAATCAATCGAGCGAACGATAAAATAGATATCCTTAAAAGGTTAATTTGAAAATCTGCTGAGAGAGAGAACTCCTTCTATACACATTAATAATAAATATATCTAATTATATAAAAGATTTGATATTGCAGTGTAGAATGACATCCTTATATATAAATAACATTTTTATTTATTATTAACCGATTACACATATTGATGTTTGATTGACGCTCTATTCATTACATATGTATTGTGATTATGATGAAATAATAGGACTCGAAGCAAAATATTGTTACGAATTTTGTGTAAATAGTGTAAATAATGTGTATTTGGGCGTTTAATGCATTTATATTACTCTATGTTATATTTATTTAATGTTAAAATTGTACCATTCACAAGCAATGTTGCCCCATACGTTATAATGGCGATTCAATGAGAACTTGGCGAAATCTTCGCGGTAGAGACAAGTTGGCATCATTTTTGGCTACAAAGTTGGTGGGCAAATTTGGCGACCATTTTGGCGTCATGGGTGACCATGTTGGCGAGTTCGAAAACCTCTGGATTCTTCTAGAAAGTAGTGGATCTCTCCATTAACGTCACGCTCGATGTCAGAAGTGATTATATTTCTGGAAGTTTCTGTCGCGCCTATAAATAAAGATGCTCGCCGGTACGGTGATGAGTCTGATTTTAACCAGCGAAGAGTGAAGATTGTTTTGACTAGCGATTAGCTCGCCTATGCTTTTGAGTAATCTTTTACATACGTGTATTTTTAAACACTGAAAATTGTGTTTGTGTACTTTTGAAGGTGCGAAGACCTTCGGAGATTTACTCTGTGCATATTGCTGCTGAATCCTGTATTTAAAGGATTGGATTTTTGATAATAAATTCGCATCGCTCTTAAAAAACTGTTTATTTTCTTTGTGATTGTTTTGCATAAAATCCACGAACCCGGATCTACGTAACAATGTTTTTTTTTCTTTATTATATTCTTTGTTTTTCATTCATTAAGGTAGGACTGTTATTTTTAGTTTTAAATTTATCAAGTCAACTTTGGTTCATTTGTTGAAAAATCAATGCTTTAATGTTTCAAGTGAAGAAATACAGTGAAAATCGCTTAACATGAAACTCAGGGGACGAAAATATTTTTAGGAGTTAAAGGATATAGGGAGGAAAAAATACAAAATTAAGTTTATTAGAGTACATTTTATTTACATATATATGCATGTTATAAATAAAAACAATTAGACAAAAACATTCACAACACAACCTCATAAAATTTATTACAAATTTTCAAGTTCGTCTACTTTGGATCACTAGTCTTAAGGAACACCATTATCATCATTTTAAATGAAATAGAGTAGTTTGCTTTCCCCCTGATCTCTTTGTCATTGTGCTCGTAAAAACATTCTTATAAAATGAAAAATAAAAAAATAAATAAATAAATAAAAAGTTAACCAAACTCACTGAGTTTTACTCACACTGCGATGTTGAGATTACTCACGAACGAATTTCAAAGCCAGCTAATGTGAGAAGAGCTGTTTTTGTGTGGCATTTGTAGAGGAAAAGGGTGAAAGTAGCTTAATATAAACAAACTTGGCTCGTGTCACAGGCTGTTCCGAGGATACTTCAAAACCAAGTCAGTCTCCTTTCTGCGAAACATGTGAAACCACCTCTCTTTCATTTCACACGCCTCTTATATCTTGTCTGAGAGGCTGGTGTTTTCCGAATATTGTTCTTTCCCAAAGAAAAATTTGATCGTGCTAAGCGATTTTCATTTCGTGTTAAGAGAAAAAATATGCAAGAAAAGAAACAGTAGTTTGTCGGGATCGTTGTATTATTTAACGTTAACTGATATTTCGCCTTAAGGTATCCGACTACTTGCTACATTTTTTTTCTTCAAAAAATGGTGATATAGATATTTTTTTTATCATTTTTCGATTTACTTAGTACATTTTAATAAAAAAAACAAAGACTAAAATTAAGAAGATAAAAATAAATCATTACTACTAAAATGGGAAAAAATGAGTAAAAATTGAAAAAAAAAATTACATAAACGGGACCCTCTCTGTACAAATAGTAAATGGACTAATTCTCAATTTTTCAATTTTGATGTATTACTTTGCCATTCCTTTTTGAAATGACCTTCAAGATAAGAGAGATATTTTAGTTTTTACAAAAACTAGAGCACTTTATCTTAGCTATTATATTAAGGTATCCGACTACTTTCGGAACCGTGATTTGAAAAAAGCGCATAAATGGATAATTTTCATGATATTTAGTATCACTCAGATTAGAATACATGTATAAAATTTTTTTAAGGACATTTTGACAAAAAATATTTTTTAAATACAGTATTTTGGCAAAAAATTAACTTAAAATAATCTTTTTTCAAAATGTTCTCCTTTTTGTGAAAAATGCTTCTATTATAATAAGATTTTGTTCCTGTATATAGTTCAGATCTCTCTACAGAGGCTCAACTAGAATTTTTGAAAAATTCACATTATTTTCAGAGTTACCACCAATTGAAATAATTATTGGCGTTTTTTTCTTAAAATTGCTCTCCTCTGTTGTCGTAAAATATGGATAAACCCACTTCTAAGTTATATATTTCAAAAATTCTAGTTGAGTCTCTGTAGAGAGGTCTGAACTATATACAGGCAAAATATTTTTATAATAGAAGCATTTTTCACAAAAGGAGAACATTTTTAAAAAAGATTATTCCAAGTTAATTTTTTGCCAAAATATTGTGTTTAATTAATTTTTTTTGTCAAAATGTCCTTAAAGCAATTTTATATATGTATTCTAATCTAAGTGACACTAAATATCATGAAAATTATCCTATTATGCGCTTTTGCAAAATCACGGTTCCAAACGTATTCGGATACCTTAAATTGCTTAAAAAAAACAGTGATTATGTTCACATAAAGAACTGTAAATTTTGCAATATAACAGTGATTGATATATCTGAACGTTAAAACACCTACTGTTATACGGAATATACACACAAAATTTCAGCAAATAAGTTTAAAAACGTTTTGAGCAATTGCTGTCCCCGTTTGAACTTTCGGAAAAAAAGCACAGTTCGAGTAAAACGCATTTTAAAGTTTGACATCTTATGTAAAGCTACGGCATCTACTTTTACTAAAACACTTGCAATTTTTGTTCTAGTGAATGGAAAATAAAACGTTTGGTATTTTTATAAAGTAAATAAGATGGCCTATAAAATAAAATCACACAGAAAATTTGTTAATTTTTAAAAAGATAT
>BMAV01007689.1:44741-79030 GCA_019973955.1 Trichonephila inaurata madagascariensis
CCTGATTGAAATATGCATCTAAGATCTAAATATTGTTAAAAAGCAAAAAAAGATTAAATAATTAAAAAGTTTATTGATGTTAACACCGCATCAATACTTGAGCTAATTAAAAAACTCTTTTTCATTATAAACCAAATGTTTACTCTAAAAATCTAATTATAAATAATTTATGGAAATTTTAAGAATCAATAATAATCAATCTCTTTAAAATTTCCTTAAGTAAATTTTTAGGGAATAAAACCAGCTATATAAACAGCGTTGAATTTATTATTCAAAGAGGATTTATGTGTTAATTTGTGCAAAAAATAACAATTATATGTATTAAAATGAAATATTTAAGCAATTTTCCTGTATAAAGAAATGAAAAACTGAATACTGGTAAACGAATAAATAAACTAACTTCACAAAGAGAATGAATATTTAAAATGAGGAAAAGTGGATGAGCATATTTGATCCATGGTGTCTTCTAAATAAGATTTTAGCTCTTTATCATTTAAATAATTTTTTTCTTATAATTTTCAATGAACTTAAATTAAAAAAAAATCTTAGATTTTGAAGAATTTTTCACACATTGCTTCATAAACATAATGAATAGTATATGAGATTTATTTTTGTAAAAATGTCTGAAATATCTTTGCTAACTTTTAAATAATTTTTAAAAAAACTGTTTCTGTCTATATTTTTCAATTCCTACTATTAGCTCACGCTCTCTATTTATTTATTTATTTATTTATCTTGTTGGAATTTTCAGTCATCAATAAAATACATTTTAAAGCACTCAACTGAGCTGAAATTTTATATACATGATTATTTTGAACGACAATACAGTAATTTAATTGTAATAAATAAAAATTAAGTGATTAAAACTAATTATTCAAGGAATTACAAATACAGCCACGTTGGCATCATTTTTGGCGGCTTAGTGACCTTTTTGGCGACTTGTGTCAAAACTTGAAAAGCTTTTTTTTCTCATGTCTTAAAGCATTCAGTTGAACTGAAATTTTATATACATGATTGTTTTGGGTGACAATACGACACTTTAATGATAATTAATAAAAATTAATTGCAACTTAATGTTGTGATTCTGTCCTATGTATATACATATTTATATTAACTATAACTATTTAATAAAAAGTAGGTAAAATAAAATTTTACTTTGTTCATCTAAGTAGGAATTGACTTAAAAAATTTCTTTTTATATTACTTGTTTCTAATTTGGTTCTACTATCAAAGGACAACGACTCACTTACTCATTCATCACGAGATCTTTGAAACTGTTAAGAAAATTGATTTAATTTTCACAGGCATGTTTGTTTTGTTGATTTGGAATCCGCTATGAGCGAGTTTTGTAAGAATCGACTTCAAAAGAAAGTGTGGAAGTTTTACAAATACAAATTTCCGCTCTTCAACTATTAGAGCTTCGAAGTTGAAATTTAGGAGGCATGTTTCTTTTGTGTAGTAGAGATTCGCAGTAGAGTCTTACAGAGAGTCGCAGTTTTGTGTAGTAGAAAGAGATTTTATTGAAATCAACAATCAAAGAGGATTACGTGGCTTGTGTGAGTAGCTGAATTCATCCCCGCGTTTGTGGAGTATTATAATTACAGGTGTGTGAAATTCAGCAAGCAAATAAAGATCAGCTAAGAACACATTTTTCTGAAATCGATTGCCATGGGGCTGGATTGATAAAATGTTCATGCCTTTGAATTATTAGACTTACAGACTAGTGTGTGTATTCTATTTAGATAACTCTTTGTTGTATTTTGTTTTCTATATATATATATATAGGAAGAGACGATTTGCTCATTCACTTACCACGAGATCTTCGGACACCTGTTAGACATACAGACTTAATATTTGGTAGGCATGTTTTTTTCTATCTTTTGAGGAGATTTTGCTGAAATCGAGTGATATTTGCAGGAATTCAATACATACAAAAAATTCTCAACCTCAAACTATTAGACCTACAGACTTCAAATTTTATAGTCATGTCTCTTTCGTCGAATAGAGACTCGCAAAGAGAGATGTTTGCGGAAATCGACTCCAAAAAAAAGTAATTGTTTTCAGATAAAATTTTTGAATTTTTTTTATTTTATACAGCATGCATTTTTTTACAGCTTTTATTTCATACACGTGCTTAGAAATAGAGGCTTGAGATATATTTCTGGAAGATATAGGACTAAAATTGCGTCAAAGTTTTAAGTAGGTAATTAATAAAAAAAACTAATTAAAACTAATAAAAAAAGAATGATCTTTGTTATATTCCACGCATCAAATGATAGTTTTTTTCTTTTTTTTTTGGTATAGAGAAAATACATATTCATAGTATACAATTTTTCCTTTGAAAATAAAAATAAATAAATGTTTCTTAAGAGTGTATGATATATTAAGAGGAGTCGGAAACCCCTATCGCTCTATATATACTGACAATGTTAAATTGGCTGTTTTCGATGTATCTTTTCTCAAAATCTGTTATATGTACATGCTTGAAAATTTTAATACAGTTAAAGTACACCTTTCTCATTATACCGAAATGAGCTTTTAGCTAATTTTGAATTTTTAAAATTATTTATGAAATATTTTATCAAACATTGCGAAATTTGACCCATTTTTCATAAAAAGAATTTGTATAAAATAAATTTTTGAGTTTTTTACAAAACGCTCATTTTGGTATATACTAGCCATCAATATAAATATATCATAAAAAATTTACATACCTGTGAACGGTAGTTTCTCAGAAAAGGTACATCGAACATCAAAATTTACATTTTGAGATAAATTGATTTTAATGTATACAGTGAGACTTCTAATCGACTAGAAAATAAAAAAAATAATAAAATGCTCAATTTACAATAAAAGATACATGTTTTGGTTTTTATCAGATGTTCAACTTTTAAGCAAAAACGAAGTACTTTGTTTACATTTTTCACCATTCAAATAGGCGTGGCCCAGTTTCAACTATTATTTAAAAGCGGTTTTTAAGGGTTTCTAATTACCTTAGAGGTTAAAGTAAGAAATTTTTAGAAAGGTTAAACTCTGTACATCTTGAAAATGTAAAAATCTCAAATTGTCAAATAAATATGATTTTAGCTTTCCAATACGACTTAATGAAATAATACGACAGTTTAATTGGAACATTATGACAAAGTATATTCTACACTAACATTTCTCGATAAATCTCTCAAAGTGAGGATGTATACAAGCATCACTTATAGAAATTTCAAAAACTGATTTGATAATCGAGTGCTACGTGCCAAACACTGTTTAGTGCGTTTTCTTAAACGCGCTAGGCAGTACTTGTTGTCGTATAATATAGAATCAAAGACGGCGGCATAGCGGTAACAAATTGTCAGGAAAATAGTTTTAAAAACATTTTCGAAATATATTGAATTATATTTCAAATAATAAATCTATGAATAAATTTAAAATAAGCACTATCAGTCAATAATTAATATCAATATAATATAATAATTATATTATGTAATACATAATAGTAATCATATAATATTATAATAACTATATTATGTAATACATAATGATAATCATATAATATACTAATAATTATATTATGTAATATATAACAATAATCATATATAATTTAATAATAATTATAAAAAATAATAACCATGCAATATAATATGATAATTATTATACAGAATAAAAACCGTGTAATATAATATAATAATTATTATACAGAATATAATAACCATGTAATATAATATAATAATTATTATATAGAATAATAATAATGTAATATAATATAATAATAGTAATTATATGTATTAATGTGATCATAAATATAATATTAATTATTATATATGATAATAATTGTATTATATAATTATATTATACATAAAATAATCACGTAATATATATTAAAATTAATCAATATTGAATAGCAGTTAATAATTGCTGATAACTCACAATATTCTGGAAACTGCGAGTTCCTTAATGAATTTTGTCAAGCAAGGAACGTTTAAAAATACATTATATAAAAGTAAATTAAAGTGGAAATGTGCAATAATTAAAGTACAGCCCTTACATTTTTTTTAAAAAAAATAAACTGGTACTCACCAATCATTTTAGAAATATCCATATTCAAAAATAGCTCAAAATACAACAAAAGACTGAAGCAGTAGAATGCTTGTAATCAAAATGACTAAATTTTAAAATAAATCGTATTAAAATCGTCTGAAATTAATTGAGTTACCGCGGAAAAAATAAATAAATATTACCTATAATAAACGTCTTTTTCATGGCAACCGCATTACTAGGTGATAAAAATGTCAAGGTAACCATATTGTAATGTTATCGGCCATCTTGGCGAACATAAACAACAGCTTGGCGCGTAGCACTCTAATATCAAATTAGCACTGAAATTTCAACCAATAATAAGCTTATTTAACGTGCTGATGAGTAAATGATGTTTGTCTGGAAGATGGCATAAACTTTTGAAATCTCAAAGTTTTATTACTTGAGGAATGATATTATCACTTATCTTCAATCAACAGATGATTTCAGTATTTCACTGAGTGTGAACTAATTTATACTTCCAGTTTGTTATTCATGAAAGAAAAACGTCTTAGTCTGCTTCTAAGGATATGGAAGAAATTACAGTGAAAATAGTTAACACAAAACTGAAACGACTGAATTTTTTTTTTTTTTCGTATTAAAAGAATTTCGTGTGGAAGGATATTGCAAAAAATCATATATTCAACAAAACTAAGTTTATTAAATTACATTTTAACTACATAGATATGTATAAATACATGTATTTGATACAAAATCAATGAAACAAAAACATTGACAAACTTAATGAAATTTAATACAAAATTTTCAAGTTTTTTGAAAAACAATGCATTTATTGAATTTTTGGAAAATAATCTGATAGTTTTCTTTGCATTGTCTCTTTTTTAGCGGCAAATTGTCGATAAATTAATCGATGCCGTCCATTTTGTTATTCATTTAACCATTGGAGTGTGTGTCTAAATTACTGTACGTACTTTTCATGATGTTCCTCATATCGGATGACGTGGGAACACTAGTTGCATTGTTCATTTCAGTTTCATCACCGTGAATTTGTATCAATGATATTTTGTGAGTTTGAAAAACTCCAAAATGTCTTTGTTTGCCATAATTGAGGCAGTACAACACCTTATTATCATCTACTAGAACGAGTTGTTCCAATGATACCGTAGGACGGTTCCAAGATACAGTAAATTATGAGAAACCAGCTCTCTTTAATTTCTCACTCCTCTTAAAAGTCTGGTGCTTTCCGTATTTTGTTCTTTCCCAGAATGGTAATATTTTCGTGTTAAGCGATCTTCGTTTTAAGAGTTTTCGCGTTAAACGTATTTCACTGTATTTTTAAAACGATTCCTAAGCATTTACAGTGAAGTATTAACTCTAATCCTCTTTTTGTAAATTTTAATAAGGTTTGACTCAGTGTTAAGTCCGTGTGTAAGTCAAACGTGTTTTTACATCTAAGAAACTGGCATTTTATTAAAAATGAACAAAGAAATGCGCTAAAAAAATACACAAATACGTTTTTTCCCTATATATATAAAGTCAAAGAACATTTTGATTTCTGCACTTTCACTTTATGTAGCAATCAATAGGTTAATGAATTTAAATAATCAATTTTTTCATAAATGTAATCTCTAAAAATAATAATAATAATATATTTGGTTATGTAATTTGAATGAAATTTTTTTCCCATCAAATATAAAAGGAAATTACTTTCAGGCGTTATTTCTGAAGCTTTCATTATCTTTCAGTCATAGAAATTCGAATAAATACGTTTGACTAATCTTATTTTATGTCCTGCGGTTGGCAGCACAATTTAAATGCAAATGCATTTGTATTTGCTAATCTTCTAATTCAAACGATTTTATTTGCTCTTTATAAAGTTCTTTCATCTCAAATTATTAGAGTTTGAATTTGCTAATCGGATATTTTATCTTATTATTCAAATTGGGGTAATATTTATTTTTTGAAAATTATTTTCAAAATGTTTAGGTTTTAAAGACATCATTATTATAATAAAGCTATTCATTACGAATCAGAATAAAAAAATAATTTCTTTTATTCATGTCTATAAAATATACTTAAAAATCATTATACATATAATACAATTACTATGCAATTAAATAGTTGATATTAATGAATATAGTGCAATTGATTAAGGTATGAAATATGTTAATGAAGCTTTTTCTTTTATGTATAATAAATTAAACAAAACGATTCTAAAAGAAACTGATAGTTGTCTGATATTAAATTCTGTTAATCTCGTAAACTAAAAATTCTGCTTCTTATATTTTTTGAAGTGTTATTTTTAAGCCAATGAGATGATTCATACCATGTTTGATATGGTTTTTAAATTATAATCAAGGAAATTTAAGGCATTTAAAAACTTAAAAATTTACTACATTTTGTGAAATTTTAGAGAAATTAAATTAATTTTCCTTTGAATTAAAATTTTTTCTGGAAGCTAATTTCTAAAAAAGCAAATAAATTTGTCTTTCGAAATGTTTTAGCTATAAAAGAAATTTTAAAGTAAGTTAATTATTTTTGTAAACATAAAATTAAAGAAGGAAAAAAACCAGTACATGCCTTTTTTTTAAGTCTTTTACTTATTCTTTGCAAAAACATGTTTCAGTTTGCAAAAACTTTTATTGAAGGATTAACAACTTAAATATAAGTGCTTGAAATTGCAACTTTGAAAATTCTTCCATTTGTTGTCATGGCAACAGGCTAATATTTTCATCGAGTTATACTTATTTAGCTTTTTTTATTTTTTGAATTGCACAAATGAAAATAAATCTCAAACGACAATATTACATTAAAACAAATTCCGCTAAAAGCTTCTACTTTCAAAGAGCTCTAAAAGCCTTTATCAAAATAAGTAATTCTGTCGTCAAACACCTTTCAAAATATCTCTACCAACTGTGAATTGAAAACTAACCACTAAAATTAATTTTCTAAATGAGTGCTTCGAAAAATTTGGCAATTTGTAAGAACATTAATTGCATGTAATCAAAATTACAGAAAATATAATTACATCATAGACTCTCTGTTGTCGTTTATTTTTATATTAAATTGGAAATTTATGTGTTTGTTTTAGCTTTCGTGACGAAAAAGATTTTAATTTTGTGAAATGCTTTACATTTATGAAATTTCTTTTTAGTTACTAACTTATGGAAATAAAGTAGTTTAAAGTGCAAAGGTAGAATAATTTTTATCAATTCCTTAAAATACCAATTATAACTACCCAATTCAATTCATAACTAGATACTAAATTTCATTTTTTTAAAATATTTTTTAAACTTACTTCTATTTTAACTTCACACACTTTCGCTCATAATTTAACAATGATTATTTAAAAATTATTTTTTCAATAATTTTTTACAGTTTTTGATATGGACTTCTTTTTTGATTTTTCATGTAGTTGAACATGTAATTTATTCTTTATCTGATAAGTCCAATTAAAAGTATGACGATATTTGTTAACATATTATTTTCCTTTTTATGAGGAATTTTTAGTTCCATAATTACTTATAACAATAAGAATAATTATTTCATCATCTTCAACTCAATTACATCTAAGAAAGTTATTTGCACTAGGTGTCTCAAAAATAGCACCCAAACTCCACACAGCCAGATACTTCGTTGGGAGTACCTAAAAAATACCTAAAGGATGGCACCTGTACGTTCCCTTGTTTAAGAGGAAAATACGAGAAACAAGGTATGACGTCACAGGTAGTGTCAATGTCAGTGTTTAACTTAACTCAGTGGCGCAACAGTCCATGAGGGCCAAGGCCTACTGTACCCTTGGGCCCTAAGGTGTAAGAGCAGATGTTCCAGTCAGGTGGTCAATCCGACGTGAAAACCCCCAGTGTTAAGTTCCCAAGCAAGCTTGGTAGTGATTTATCATCCCACTGAAGGGATGAAAGGCTGAATCGACGTTGTCCAGCCCGGGGTTTGAACCACAGATCTGTGGAGAGGAAGCGCGATGCACTACCTCTCAGCCACTGAGCAATATCAGTATTGGCAAATATTTAAAAATGCAGATGATCAAAGTGCCCGCCGTGCATATCGAAGCAGGCTTGAGTGCGCCATGGAATGGATGAGTGCACATGTTGTCCTAGATCGGTGTCCATAAAGTACATGCAGATGAACAAGTAAGTCTCTTTGTGTATTCACTACGTCTCGATAAACCAAATGCTTTAGATTTCCCCAAAGAAAAAACTAAATGGTGTGAGATCTGGCGGTACTGGTGGCCATAGAACCAGAGCCCTTCGTCTGATCCAGTGGTTGGAGTATGCTATATACAGGGAATCACGTTCAGGAGCACAGAAATTCGCCGCAGCAACCCCATCATGAACCATCATTCTTCTTCATTCATGCATCATAATTCATTCATCACAATTTCCCGCATTTTATTCGTAAACTATGGATTGAACAAGTACAGCTCTTTGGGCATTTTTTTATGTACTCCTTACGAGGAGTCTGGCTATGCAGATTTTGGGAGTTATTTTTGGGACATCCTACAGAGTAGTACTGTAATTTTTATTTTTTTTAAATAGTTCTTGCATTTAATTTTTATCTTTTCTTAGTAGAAAAAAAGTAAGTACATAAAAATAAATCATTTTTTATCTGTTAAGTCAAGTTCTTTTAAAAGAACATTCGTAGAATTAAGAGTGGAAAATGTTTGGTTTTTTTACCGATGCTTTGAAATAATTTCATTTGCAGTTTTAAACAGATGTTGTATTAAAACTTTTTGTTACCCATTAATACCAACAGTACTTCTTTGAATTAAATCTTCGAGCAGTAAAGGAAGTTTTTGAATTCCTTTATCTTATTCTAAGTGCCTCTCTTGTCCCAAAAGTTACCTTTACTAAGCGTAATTTTTTTATTTAGAAGAAAAGAGTCTGAAAAGATAAATGTGGCTTATATAGAAAGAACTTTCTATTTTAAATTTCTGCAGAAGAGTGCCCGGATTGGAGAATAGTGGTATAAAAATCCCTAAAAAGGACTATCTCTAAAATTTATGAAATTTGACAAATGAAGCCGGAAAGAAGCATATATTTGTGATCATATGGTCAACTCCTTTATAAAAATGTAAAAAAAAAAAAAGAAAAAAAACAATAAAAAAGGTGAAAACCCCTTTATTGATAAGTTTATTATATCTTTTTTTTTTCTTCTTTTAATTGTGGAAGTACTTAAGGTATCCGATTACGTTCGGAACCATGATTTTATAAAAGCGCATAAATGTATAATTTTCATGATATTTAGTGTCTCTTAGATTGGAATACATGTATAAAATTGTTTTAAGGCCATTATGACAAAAAAAATTATTTAAATACAATATTTTGGAAAAAAATTAACTTAGAATAACCTTTTTTCCAAATGTTCTCCTTTTGTCAAAAATGCTTCTATTGTATTAATATGTTGCCTGTGTATATAACTCAGACCTCTGTATAGAGGCTCAAGTAGGATTTTTGAAAAATTAACATTATTTTCAGAGTTACAACCATTTGAAATAATTATCGGCGTATTTTCTTAAAATTTCTCCCCTCTGTTTTCTTAAAACATGGATAAACCGACTTTCGAGTTATGCGTTTCAGAAATTCCAGTTGAGCCTCTGTACAGAGGTCTGAGCTATATACAGGCAAAATATTAATACAAGAGAAGCATTTTTTATAAAAGGAGAACATTTGGGAAAAAAGGTTATTCTAAGTTAATTTTTTGCCAAAATATTGTATTTAAATATTTTTTTGTCATAATGTCCTTTAAACAGTTTTATACTTGTATTCTAATCTACGTGACACTACATATCATAAATATTATCCATTTACACGCTTTTACAAAATCACGGTTCCGAACTTAGTCGGATACCTTAATTTATCTAAAAATTTACCGACTATGCTGTCTGAAAATTGGTATGAAAGTAAGGTTAAATAAGTGAACAAATAGATTGTTGCTCTAAATCACAGGTCGGCTCCCTCTTAGCTGTGGAGTTCTAAGCCAATCTACCAATATTTTTCCAGCGTGCCAGATAGCGCATTTTCGAAACAATTCGATTGAAGCGATAATGCATGCAGTGTTATGAAATAGAAGTCAATAATATAGATTTATTACATACTAATTTTGTGTCATTTAAATATATTTTTATGTAGAAAAATAAACACCATAAAGTAACTATTCCTTCAACAAAAAGTAAAAAAGAATTGAAACTGTACACATTACGTATTTTTAACATATTTATTAAAATAAGAAATAGATAACATAAATTTAAGTGTTTCTCTTCATTATAGTTCAATAAAAAGATGAATAAAAATTTTAATGTGAACTTAGTGCTTGCACCGCTCTACTTCTATATCGCAAAATCAGTGGTATAATTTGTGACATTCAATTTGATACGACTCTGAGCATTCATTCAGTTGTTAAAAGAATTCTTTGGGAATTCGAAATATTTTTCATACAAAGAAAGATTTTTTTACTTAGATATTTAGAACCAAAAAACCGAAAGCAGAGAGTGCATGCAAGTTTCTCTCTTCAAACAATTAAATCTCTCCAACAATAATTCACTAAAATAGCTTAAATTTATCTTTTAGATTATTTTAATAATTCTACAACTGTCCATAATTCTGAAAATGTTTGTCAAATAATTTTCATTACAAATTTATCAATTTCCATCTATTCAAAAATATACAAATTTGTAAAGTAGTGCAGAGGGCCATTGCTAATTGAACCACGTGCCACATGGGGCACGAGTGCCATAGGTTACCAATCCCTTCTATAAACTATCAAACCAACTGTAAATTAGAAGAGGATTTGTGTTTTTGATGATGCGAGCATTAAGCACGTTAATTAAATTTTTGAAAATTGCTTGTTTATAAAGCAGTTCAACTTTGAATGAAAATTAGTATGTTAAATGATAACTGGTGAAATTTTTGATAACATTATGTTCTTTGTGTGAATCATGATACATTTCACATTAATATATTTTAAATTATCTCCTATAATAGAAGTAGTTAATTTAAATTTTAATCAAGGTGCCTTACTTAAATTTAAATTATATCACTTGCTTTAGTAAAATTTAATTATGTCAAGAGATTAAATAAAAAAAAAGTTTCCTCTCTCTTTCTCTGAAAATTTAAAAAGTCTAAAAAATAAATGTTTTTTTGAAAAAAATATTAGTTAACAAACACATTTTTAAAAAATACGGATGCAACAAAAAGTATTTAAAAAGGAATAAAAATGTCTGGAATACTTTAAAAAAAAAGGGTATTGAATTTTTATTTTTGTCCTAATTTTAAACTGAAACTTATTCAAATTTAGATCAAACTCTTAAGGCATTTGAAGAAAAAAAAAGTGATTTTTAAATTGTTGATTTGTCTATTAAGAAGTAATAGAAAGTCCTTTTCAAATCCTTAGCAGAATTTGACATATGTACTTTATTTTTTTATATAAAATATCTCATAATTCTTTCATTATTAATCTCAATTCCAAGAAACAAACTGATATCTTTGATTTTGTACTTTTTTAAGGTTTGAGTTGCTTACAACCTTTGAATAGGACTGGTTAATTTTAAACTTGAAAAATAATTTTACATGTGATGTTACAATTTACATAGAAATTTAAGCACAATGTTATTAGTTTTTTCAAATTTCTATATCAATTTAGTGAAAAGATTCTATAAAAGTGTTAATGTTTTAAACTCTTTTGAATTTAAAAATAGAAGAGATGTAAACATTTTGAAACGTCACTTATGTTTACTAATTGATTTAAAGAAGCATTAACAAAACATAATGTCCAAGCATTCTTATTATGGCAAGAGTTAAAGAATGCTTTTCAGTATGCCATTTATTTTCTAATACATTTTCAAAATTTTAGAGCCTGGACACATGTAAAGTTTGTTTAACATATTTATTAATTGTAAGATATAATATAAATCTGCATTTAATAATACTTAAAATTTTAAATGAGCTTATTTATTTGATATTGGCGAGCCGAATTTATGTCTTCAATAGATTTAATTTCCATTTTTTTGTAATTTATGTTTAAGTTTTAGCATGTTTGATTCAAAAACGAAAACATTTCTGTGTTCGATTTTTTAAAAATCGACATAAGTCTCGGAAGCGGAGGAATTTTAATAGTTAATTTTATAGTTTGTGATTTTTAGCCCAGCTAGACATTTGAGTCCTGATTTGCTAGATATTCGTCGTACGGAATAACTGTGAATCAGTTTAAGGTTTTTCGTCTCATTCATTTGACTATGTTTCAAAATTGCAACTTCTATTATTATTAGCAGAAATTAATTAATCAATAGGCATACAAAGACGAAAAAAGTTAATATAAAGTATCTAGTGTTATTAGTAATACTTAACTTAAATATTTTTTAAAGAAATATTAAAATATTACATGTAAAGCAAAAAAAAAAAGTAAAGCACAGATAAATACTTGTGTCAGAGTCTATGCTTGCTTTTCACTTTAGAAACTGGACTTTTAAGAATATGTTATAAAAATGAGAACCACTGAAGATAAAATTCTTCTTGAATCAAAATAATTCAAAATAAAATTTTGTGTGTTTAAATCTGTGCATTGGTGTGTTTTCTTGAGTAACATATTATCAGGAATCCGAAAGAAAAAAATGGAATTAAATTATTCAGAATTTTGAGACTATTGTAGAATCACTATGTTTGTCCTAAGACCTTCATTTATTATCTTATTTATTTGAACACCTTGACATGTTTATAATTAAATTAATTCCAAAGTTTTAATTAATTATTCTCTTTTTGGAGTTTATTATTTTTCTTTAACTGTCCATTCTATAATAAAACATTCTTTGCATAGCAACACATACACAGAAAAACTAAAAACTTTGCGTAACAGACTTTTTTGTGTGTGTGCTGTAGCCTAGTGATCAAGAAACCGGACACGTGGTAGGTATGTCATGAGTTCGAGCTTAGTACCGCTGAAGACCCACCGTGCAGAAAGGGCCGATGCTGATTAAATATGTAGAGGCCCAAACATCCTCTTGTTGGTGTGGTGTGGGAGTTAGGAGAGGGGGTGCCTGGAGTCGTCCTCGTCACTTGACCATGGTTCGAAATTAGGAGGTTCGTCGCTAATACCCCCCGTGCGATGTAAATATAATTCTCACTCACTCAACAGACTCTTTTTTGTGAAAATCCAAAATATTTCTTAAGTTGAATGCATTTTAACTAACCATAATATTAATGTAAATGTCGGCTGGGTGGTGTTGTTTGTTTGTCGCTGGTGTTCTGTACCCATGGTCTCGGATTCAACCCCGGCCGAAGTCGATGGAATTTCATGATGTAGAAAATTGACAGCGGCCATGTCAATTTTCCATGTCAAATTGACAGCGGCCGATTATACGGTATGTAAAAGATCCCTAGGGGAGGGTGCCCTAAGCAAAATTAAATTCTAGTACAGGTTCGCATCTTCAGAGACCAGGTGCCTCCCTTTAGGGAGGAAACTGACCGTCAATATTAAGTGTGGCGGCTGGTGTCCGCCTATATGGCGCCGCACTAAAAAGAGATACGTGCATTCGGTGAATGTACTAGGTAGATTGATGAACTCTGTTAATAACTGTTCCTAATTTGCCATTAGAAATAAAAACAAATATTAATGTAGGTAGTAAGGCATAAATATTATCTTTGATATATAAATTCTATTATTCATATCAAAAATATCTCAATTAAACTTATGAATTCCAAGTCTCTTTATATAAATATATTGCTATTTATTTCATTATAACGTTCTCAGTGTAGTTTAACGTTTAGTAACGATATTTTGTCAGTTTAAATGACTTGTATTATAAGGAAACGTGGTATACGGAAATTGTCTGCATTTCATCAAACATACGGTGGATTATTTTACAGAAAATGAGATTTCGAATACAATTGTCTGAGAATTTCTTCATTTCCGTCCGAATTAATGAGAGGAAATGAGAAATAAATAACTTTCATTTGTACGACACACTAGTTTCCGGATTATAACTTTCTCAGTTTTCAATTTTTAATAATCCTTTAAAATTTCCCCTTTTTTCATTTATAAATATATACTGGTGTTCAAAATTAAGAGAATGTTTAGATTTTGTTGATTATTTCTAGGAATACTGGACAGATTTTAATGAAATTTGGTATGCATATATGGCTGGTATAATACAAAAAAAAAAAAAAAAAAAAAAAAAAAAAACATGCATGATCGTGCGTAACATTCATCGAAGTCGGAAGGAACAAAACAGCAGTAGTATAATGTGACAAAAAAAACTTGGTTAAAAGGGAGGAGAGCCCCCTCTTTCGGATAAATATAAAATTCCTACCGTGATTTTATACCTGAAATAAAGAAATTTATGTGAGTTCATGTGGCAGTTAATCCCACTTGTGCAGCAACTCCGTTTTCAAGCCTTGGATGGTTCTCGGATGGGGGTTGGGAGCTGCAATTGCCTTCACCAGAGCGTCCCAGACAGGCTCTATACCAGCGATACTCAACCTGCTGCCCACCGAGCCTTTCTAAGTGGCCCGGTCATGGCCTATTGCTCTGATAAATTCACTTATTTAAAAACTAAGTATTAAAAATTTGGTGGTAAATTCTATGTCAAAAAAATCAAATATATAGATTTTGCTTTTTGATTTCAAGGTAGTACGGGTGCGAATTAATGTTCTTTTTCTATTTGTAATGGTTACGGTAAGTGATAACAGACAACAGTGGAGTAGCGACAATTTTCTGAGAAAAGTAACTTTTAAATAACTTTCATATCTTGCAAGCGAAAAATGTTCGAAGAAAATATATCGTTTCAAGACTATTGGGAGGTTGACTATTTTGTAGGGAAAAGCAAACATGTATCAAAAATTATTTGATTCGTCACGAAAGTGTTGTCATTAAAAAGTACCAATGAACAGGAATCATTCAATGACTTTTATCACTTTCCTTTGAAGATCATTTTCAAGAGGGGATAAATAGACTTTTCAACAGCAGCGATGTGTTTTATCAGTGGTTATATCACAGTGGTAACAGACATCAAATGAAGGTTGTTATATTATTGGTAATCACACGAAACCATTTACTGATGCAGAAATTGTGAAGGAGTGTTTCTTAAATGTGTGTGCTTCTAATTTAGTGTTAGTGACAAAAATAAAATAAAAAAATATTAAAAAAAAATAATATTTATTCTTATGTTGCGATCCGCAGGAAATGTCTAGCATATGTATGCGGCTCAGCAGAAAAAAAGGTTGAGTACGCCTGCTCTATACGAATGAGTTCTGGAGATCTAACTGGCCAAACCATTCTGTACATATCCTCTCTTTCCAGAAATTTATCTACGAGATGAGCCAGTCATATCCCTATTAACCATTTTTTTTTTGTTATATTCTGCCGCTGCTGCTTCATAATTTCTAATTTTGATTAGTGTTAAGCGTGATCCCGTGTGTGTTGCTATTTTAATTGTTGAATGATTTTGTTTTTGCATTATATTAGCCTTATACACATTCCAAATTTAAGTAAAATCTACCTAGTAATTCTCGAGATAATCGATAAAATCTAAAAATTCTCTTAATTTTGAACACTAGTGTATATATACATAATTCAGGTTAGAAAACCAAATTCACGAAGTTAACAAGTTTTTTTTTTCATTAAAAAAGTAAGTAGTCGTTGTTTGTATCATGAAAAAATTTTTTGTAATGCAGATTGTTACAAGGAGTTCCGATAAGCGATTCAAATCGATTGATATTGTGACCGTGATAAAAAAAAATAATAAGCTGCGCATTTTTAAGATTTGTTTTAAAAAAAACAGCGAGAGCAATTGTTAAGAGAATCAGCATGTAGTTAAAAATTGTTTGTATTAATTAGCATTTCTCCATCACATTTTATGAAAGGCAATAGTTTGCAATGTTTAAAAATTAAATAAATAGATAGAAGAAAATAAATAGCTAACAAAACTTGTAAATAACTTAATTCCAAATTTGAGCACGGAGATCCTTTTTTTTTTCTGTTGGGGAAATGATAAGCATCATGTATTTATTATTTCATTCTGGTATTTAAAATCGTTGCATCATATATTTCAGGCATGTGCATGGATTATTTATTTATGATGTAAGAAATCTATATTTTCTCATTGCTTTCCCAGATTTCTCTCTCTCTCTCTTTATATATATATATATATATATAAATTTTTAAATGCATGCTATTTCTCCTTATTATATAAAGAAGTAATAAAAAAAATCAATTTAAAATGCGAAGTCGCAAAAGCATAGAGATCTTAATATTTCACATCTGAAACCCAATAAATAAATATCAGAGTTAAATCACGTAAAGTATTCAAAAAGTTGTATCTTGAATAATTCGTGTTTCGAAAGTAAAATTTCGGAAATATTTTTTAAAAGGTAAAATTGAGGTGAATATATCGTATAAAAAGCATATTTTTCTTCTTTTATAAAAGGGTTTCTAACGATTAAACGTGAATTGCTTAAAGCTTCTCTATATCTGGCAGTATCTGTTTCTTTAAAACTTTATTTGGGGAACGGGCATTTCTTTTTCTTTTTATTTAAGTAATGATATTGCTTGTTTCATTTTTAGTTACTATAATTTTTTATGAGAGAGTTAAGCAGTTTAGTCTTAACGTCTATAGCACATTTTGTATTCCCTTCATAACACTTTATCAATATAAACTAATCTATAACAGATGATTTTTTTTTATGATAAAAAAGAGAATTAGATTCAAAAATATTTTTTTCTGGGTATCAAAAGAAAGTTTTACATTAAAAGGGATTCTTCACTTTCATTTTCCCCAGATACAACATATTTTTTTACGTCTTGATCAATTGGAATAGTTTGTAACTTTAATCACATCAATGTTTTACATAAGTATTGTTACGGATTTTGTGTAAAATTGTGTAACTAATTTATATTTTTGGATCTATAACACGTTTATATTGCTCTATGTTGCCTTTATTTTATATTAAAATTGTAATATTTGCAAGCAACGCCATTCCTTACATTATAATGGTGATTTAATGGAAACTTGACGAAATTTTGGCGATAGAGCAAGTTGGTAAAATTTTTGGCGACTTTAGTGAACATTTTGGTGATTTGTCGACCATTTTTGGCGAGTTCATGACCTTATGGATTTTTCTGGAAATTGGTGGAGAAATCCGCTAATATCACGATCTATGACTTAAGCGGATTTTTACTCGAAAGATCAGTGAGGCCTATAAATAAGGAATAGCTCACCGAAACTAAGTCAGCATTGTTTTGACAAGCGATTAGTAGTCATACTTTGACCGTTGAAGAGTCAACCAGTGACTGTTGCGTAGAACGAGTGAATGTTTGTGAATAATCTTTTACACTGATATGATGAATATTGTAGCCACTGATAGTTGTGTCTGAGCACTGTTGAAGGTGCGAACACATTCTGAGATTTGTTCTGCGAATTTTGCTGTGCATCCTGTATTTCAAGGATACACAGCAAGGATATCCTGGATAAAGGATTGTTTATCATCAATAAATTCCCGTCACTCCTGAAGAACTGCATTGTTCTTTGAGAGTGATTTGCATAAAATCCTCGAGAACTCCCGATCTACGTCTCAGTATGTCTTAGGGCTGGCTATAGATGTCTATCACTTACGTAAAGATACTTGTGATGAAAAGTGTTCGTAAAAATAATATTAGATAACATAAATGTCTGCATTTACTCATGGAAAATAGACAAAAAAAAAATGCTTTGAGAAACGATAGCTGATAAAAATTAAGTCTTGCCTTCCATTTAAAACTTAAGAATTCTAAAACTCAAAATTGATTATACATGTACAATGTGATACAATGCACACATTAATCGCTGAACAAGTGATATTTATTGTTTTTCAGTAAAGTATGGAGTAGTCCATGTGTTTTGAATGTGTATGATATTTTTCCGATATATTTTACTCTCAGAGACTGAAAAAGTTCCATGTTTTGTTCATTTGTATTGGTTGTTTAAGTGTATCTGAATTTATTTTGATTTTGTTATTAAAAAAGATATCACATTCACTAAAAGTTTTAATGAAACTCATAAATATTTTACTGACTATGTGATGAGTTGACTATATTCTAATAAGTATTATAGAGTTATATTTTTTCAAAAAAAATATTCAGTTATATCTCCTTTTTAAGGTATCCGACTACGTTCGGAACCGTGATTTTAAAAAAGGTCATATATGGATAATTTTCATGATATTTAGTGTCACTTAGATTAGAATACATGTATAAAATTGTTTTAAGGACATTTTGACAAAAACAAATTATTTAAATACAATATTTAGGCAAAAAATTAACTAAGAATAACCTTTTTTTCAAAATGTTTTCCTTTCATGAAAAATGCTTCAATTATAATAATATTTTGCCTGCATATAGCCCAAACCTCTGTACAGAGGCTCAACTATGATTTCTGAAAAAATTCACATTATTTTCAGAGTTACAACCCATTGAAATAATTATCGGCGTTTTTTTCTTAACATATCTCCCCTCTGTTGTCGTAAGACATAGATAAACCCACTTCTAAGTTATATATTTCAAAAATTCCAGTTGAACCTCTGTACAGGGATCTGAGATATATGCAGGCAAAATATCATTATAATAGAAGCATTTTTCGCCAAAGGAGAATATTTTGAAAATGGGTCATTCTATGTTCATTTTTTGTCAAAATAGTGTACTTAAATAATTTTTTATTGTAATACTATTTTTAAAACAATGTTACATTCATTTTCTAATCAAAGTGACACTAAATATCATAAATATTATCCATTTATACGCTTTTGAAAAATCACGGTTCCGAACGTAGTCGGATACCTTAATGAAGTGATGTTCAATAGACAGACACAGGAATTGATCAAGGAAAATAGTTCTATGTGTTTATTCTTTCATACGGCAAACTGGAAAAATTCTCACCAACCCTACGTGGGTGATGTTTTCTTATTACACTCTTATCCTCTACTGGGTGTTCCAATGAACATTCCTCCTTCCAAAAAATTTGATATCAACGGTCAAGAATTACAACAATGTGGTCAGCTAAAATTTTTATCAGAGGGCGAAATCCACAGTCCAAACAAAAATAGCTACCTCACTAATTATGTCGATCGCGTATCATTCCCGATAATACATAAAGTATAAAAATTTTATGATTTCCAGGAAACCCGGGATACCAAGCTTCTGTTAAAAATGTAAGCCAAATACTAAATATACGCATTTAAATATGAAAAGATATGTTGAACTATCATATAAGTTTCCATATTAGTTTTACAAAACTTTATTTTTTAAATAAAGTTTGTTGTAGGAAGAATTTTTTTAGAAATCTTCCAAATTAATCATTTTATCAATGCATTTTTTTTACTTTAATACAAACCTGACACAGCTACGCTTTAGGTGACAGTATTGGTAAATATGCTTAGGTGACGATGCTGTAAGCCAGTGCTTCTCAAAGTTTCAATATTGGCGACCCAATATTGAATCATAATTTTCATTGCAACCCCCTCCATACAATACAAATGTATTGAATTCAGTAATACTATACTTTGACGCTAAAGCTACAATACGACTTTAACCTCTTAAGTACCACCGACTTATATAAAAGTCTCACTCAGCCAAAGCGTTAATTGCACCGGACGTATATATACGTCTTTTCGAACTTTTCTGTGCACTGTTATCCATAAAATTATTCCGAAGGCAATAAAGGGACCTTGACAGTGTTTTCGAAGGATTTACTTATTTCCTAGAATTTTCTTATTTATTCCTTTTCTCCCCTCCGTCCAATAAATTACATGAGCGTGCCTTCGTGGAAAGTGTGGCATTAGGGAGCGAATTGAGTAACTTTTAATTGGCAGTAAAGGGATTAATTATAAACCGTACATGTTATCAAGATAAGTGTTAATTTTTTTTACATAATTTTATGTATGACAAGCCAATAGGATCATTGGTAATTATTAATGTTGTTCTTGACTTAGTATTGTTGAATTAAGTACATTGTGCAGTACTGATACATTTATAAGTGTATTATATCTGAGTAAATGCGTATTTTATTTTTTATTATGTCAGAATGTATTTTGTTTGTTCACTTTCTGTAAATTAATAATTTTTTTAAAAATAATCTTTTGTTTTCAATTTTTCAATATGCTCGCGGCTCCCCCCTTGTAGAGTTATTACGCCCTAGGGGGGCGCGCCCCACAGTTTAAGAAACACTGCTGTAAATTCATGAAAATTTCCAGCAATGAGGAAGACACACTGCTCAGTTTCCTAACTTAACCACCACTCGGCATTTGGACTTAGAATCCCAATTCTGTATAAAATAGTATAACACCCTTCATTCAACATAGAAGTTTTTAGAAGAATCAAGATTAGAACTTACAAGCCAATTACAGTGAAGTATGTTTAACACAAAAATGCTTAAAAAGAAATATTGGTTAACACGAAATAATACAATGGTCCCGACATACTACTATGAATTTCCATGTATTTGTTTTCTCTTAACATTAAACGAAAATCACTTGACACGAAAAGATTTCCCTTCTGTGAATGAACAAAATATGGAAAACCCCAGCCGAATTGAGCTGACTTACTGTAATTGTCGAAAGAATTCGTCGCAGTGTATAATGATAATGTGTGTACAGCTCCAATTATGTCAGGCAAAGACTTTTTGGAGTTTGTTCAAAGCTCAAAAAATATTGTTGAAGATTCTGATGATGAAAATTAAATGAATAATATTCTCAATTCATCCGAAATGAACATGAAAGGTACGTACAGTTATTTAGACGCTTATTCCAATGGTGAAATTAATAACAAAATGGGCAATATCAAACATTTCGTTGACAATTTGATGCTAAAAAACAATGCTAAGAAAAATATCAGATTTTCTCTAAGAACTCAATAAATGTTTTGTTTTTCAAAAAACTTGAAAAATTTGTTTTAAATTTCATTCAATTCTTGGAATGTTTTTGTTTCATTGAATTTTTTATTACATATATGCATATATACATATCTATGCACAAATAAAATGTACTCTAATAAACTTTTGTTTAAATTTCTAATGGGCTGCGGATTAGTGTTTCACCTTTGCAGACCTTGTACATTCTCCAGGAGATGGTATCTCTTTTTATTGCGGCGCCCTATAGGCGGATACCAATCACCACAGGTAATTTTGACGCCCAGTTTCCTCCCCAGAGGGAGGCCTCTGAGATGTGACGATACGAACCTGTACTAGGATCTAATTTTGCCGAGAGCGCCCAAGCCAATTGACACTCTAGGGATCTTTTACATGCCACATAATCATACGACATGGCCGCTGTCGATTTTCTGCATCCTGAAAATCCATAAACTTGGGTCGGTATCGAACTCGCAACCTTAGGTGCAGACACACTAACCACACCACCCACACAACCGGATTACTCTAATAAACTTAATTTTGTTAAAATATGGGGATTTTTTGCAATAAGCTTTAACACGAAAAAATAATTTAGTCTCCTCGATTTCATGATAAACGATTTTACTGTATTTGCAATTTTGCATTTCGTAATAAAATTTTACCCAAAAGAGAAGAAAAACATTTAATTAGCACGATGGAAACATTCTTTCGCAAGATCGACAATCCCTTTTCACTCAATTTTTGTTCACGGCAGCGGAATTTTAATGTATTTTGCTTTTTTTATTTGCACAGTAAACATTGCTTTTATCTATAAATCAATGTTTACTGCATAAATCATAAAGCAGCTCTTATTTTGCTTCGAAATGTGACGTTTATAATCAATCAATCAATCGTAAGTAATAATAAATTGTACTACAATTTCTCAAAAACTATTGAACGAATTCCGAAACACCCGAGAAGTATTTTGAAGTAATATTTCTGAAAATTATATCAGTATCTTCTATCTCCCCTCCCTCCCCCCCCCCCCCAAAAAAAATCAATGTAGATTTTTTACTGATGGAATATTATAGTTTTACTTTGAATTCGGTTTCAGGATTATTTCATTAGGAAGTAAAAGAAAGATTATTTTCGGGAAAAGTAAATTTCTACTCATGTAAGAGACATCAAAAGCGATATTGTTAATGTTTTTATTCTTAAAACATTAAGCTTTGAAGCATAGCTTAAAAATCGGAATGAAATATTTTTAACTTCCTAATTTTTTACGAAAGAAATTTTTTAAGAGCTCGTCTGCAAGAGAAAAATTATTATTTTTTCTTTTCCTGCAAACTTATTACCCTTTATTCGTACTCGGTATCCAATATTATCATTTCTTAGTTTGTAACCATTATTTTTTATTTGAATCTCAGTGGATTTCTTCTAAAAGGCTAATCTGCTAAAAATAAAACGGATAAAGAGGAATCGAACGGCTACTTTCAAATTTTTTAAGAAAATCTTTGAATGTACTAATAACATTATTGTACTTTTTATGTTTCGTTTTCTTTCACCGCATTGTCTTCTATTATTCTGTAGAGAGTTTTTATACTATATTTTTCCGTATAAAACCCTTTGCTTAGGAATTGTTATTTTTTATTGCCAAGTGTTCTTTGAATTACAAGCCAGAAAATCGGTTTTAAAATCTATCTGTTTTCAGATCCTGCTTCGTGATACATGGAAACAATGGTATGTCTTCCGTAGCATATTGCTTTCGTTTTTAAACGATCTTTGCTTTTTTTTGTCTTTTATTTATTCTATTTTTACATAAAATTGGCAAACAAATCGCTTTTTTTCAGTGTAAATTCGCTATACTAACTTTCATAATTTTTGATGCTACCAGCTTTTGATAGACTTAGTCATACACAATGACTTAGATAATAAAGATATGGTAATGAGATGTATTTCGGTCCTTAAAAATGAAATCTTATTTTTAGAAATAAATATTTGGTTTTAAAATTTAGTCTTTTTTTAAAATTTTTGAAAATAATACAGGGTGATTCTAAAATCGTGAGACAAACTCTGAAGGTAGTAGAAGGTGGTAGAGCTCACAAAAACAATTTTTATATGGTAATATATGGTCGGAAGCCCCGCTTTATGAGGCACAAATAGAAACAATAACCCATTAACGGAAACATGAAAAGTTCTTTAGTAGCTTACTTAACAAGTCATTGTGTACAAAAAATGTTTATTTAAGTAACTAACAAGCTTTGATCCCCGGAGCCTTTCTAGGGGATTCCTCTCTTCTAGACTCTGAAAGGTTTTGAGAATAAATTGAGAAAGAAAGATGTGCCATCCCTAAACCAGATCACTAAATTACCCCTAATGAAAAATCTATGCAAGGACAATTACTTCGATCAAGAATGTTAATTCAGTTATTTTTTTTTTATTGTTTGAAACTACATATAGCCATTATTACTACGTAATAGTTTCAAAATTTAGTTAAAACACATGTGTAGAGATTAAGAACCGAAAATTCATAGCTCGACAATACGATTACGATTGCTTTTAAATCAGAGATATGTGTGAATGCAATAAATTCTCTATAGTTTAGAACCGAAGGCTGTATTATTCTTTGTATTCTTAAGAAGATAAAGGACGATACCTAATTATTTTAGAATACAATTAATATCTTATTCTTACATAAATTCATCAATAAAAGGCTATACTTATGTTACAGTTCATATATAAAATATTCTCACTATATTTTGCTTAGGAATATCGTTTTCATTTTCATTTACCATTTTCATGACATCAAAGTTAAATTTATAATTTTTCTACAATGCATTGATGTAGAGTTATTTCACTTGGGAATTCATGGACAATATTTTTGGTATAAAAGAAGTTCACAGGCACAGTAAGTTTGAGAAACTCTGAAATGATGTGAAATGATTCATTTGTATATCTTTTACTAAAATAAACACGCGAAGCTGCTTGTCTAGCATAGAAAAATTTATCCAAAATAAACTTTTCAATAATTTTTATATAAATTTTAGAGATAAACGTTTTAAAAAACTGAAAACTTCATTTCATAAACATATATTCGTGTGATCTTCCTACGCAGGACAAAGTGATAAAACTAGTCCGCAAATATGTTTATAACAATTACGTGAAAGATAAGATGAAAGCATCAGTAAAATGATCTTTTGTAAAGTCCTTCATTTTATTTTTGTAAGTATAACTCGGTTATTCTGAAAGGATTTTATATATATTGAAACGCGTTTGATCATAATTATGTCTGCATAGAATATGTACTATATTATCCATGTCTTTGAAATTTATGTTTGCTGCTCAATTTCCCATTTTTATGAGTGAAATATCTTCGATGTCTTATACTTTATATATATTTCCTTTTATTTTCTTGTAAATATGACATTAAAAACCTTAAAACTTTATTTGAAATAAAATAAGAAAATGTTGATTTTATACAGTATATAAATCCTAATATATGCCAAAAATCTTTTTCTACCATAGGATTGCTTTGTGAGCACATAAAAAAAGAAAATAGTTTTTGCATTTGCATATTGTAGAACTCATGCATGTTGAAAAGATAAATGAAGAAGCTATATTGGAATTAATAAAGCTATGATATACATACAAAGACAGGTTATTCTGTCATTTAAATTTAAATTCCCCAAATATTTGTAATTCAAGAAAAATGGCATAGTTCCCAGATTGGAATTATTAAAAATGGTTAAATCAAAGAGATTAGGAAAAGTGTGAAAGATTTCAGATATCGTTTGAATCATTTTTTATCTTGTATTGTTGCGTATTTTTTCCAATTTCTACACTATTAGCTCACACTCTCTATATACTTATTTATTTATATATTTATTTATTTATCTTGGTGGAATTTTTAATCATTAATAAAATGCATTTTAAAGCACTCAATTGAGCTGAAATTTTATATACATGATTATTTTGGATGACAGTAGAATAATTTAATTATAATTTACAAAAATTAATTGATTAAAACTAATTATTTAAAGAATTACAAATACAACCACGTTGGCATTATTTTTGGCGACTTGTGTCAAAACTTGTGTGAAAAGGTTTTTTTCTCACGTTTTAAAGCATTCAGTTAAGCTGAAATTTTATGTGCACGATTGCTTAGGAAGACAATACGATATCTTAATGATCATGAATAAAAATTAATTACCACTTTATGTTGTGATTCTGTCCTATGTATATACATATTTATATTAATTGTAACTATTTAATAAAAAATAGCTAAAATAAAATTTTTCTTTGTTGATTTAAGTAGGAATTGACTTAAAAACTTTTTTTTATATTACTTGTTTTGGAAAAGTTGACTACTAAGATATATAGACTATTATGCCTTATGCACAGAATTAAAGATGCTAACGTAAATTAAGGCATTTATTACCTTTAAGCGTTCGTGAACAAGTGTTGAAAAACATAAAATATGTTTAAATATAAATTTCAAGCAGATGTTTAAGAAATTCTGTTGCTATGTGTGTGTGTGACGTCATATTTTTCAATAAATAAATACACTAACAAACCTTTTTTGATATCCAGACTCTACAATAATTTTATTCTCATTTCATCAAAATCAACTTTTATGTATCGCATGATAGTATAAAAGTCTGAAAGTGTAGTTGTTAAGTAGCTCAATAAATCTAAAATGTTATGCATGTAAAATAATAATGCACTTACTATTAATATTCCTGCAAAACTGAAGAATAAAAGCTTTTAAGAACGTCAGCAAGTATTCAACGGGAAAACAAGTATTCGCGGGAAAGGTAATTTAAAATGCAGTGTTAATGCACTATCACCATACTTACAGAACTAATACAGTCAAATGAAACACAGAGATAGATCTAGTCCTAAAATATATAATGAATAAATACACAAAAAATTACGCGCTCAAATAAAAAAAAAATTACAGGTTCGGAAACATGCCTTACGGCATAATAATAAATAAATGTTTCTAAATAAGGATACTTTCAAATATGGATGCTTTTTAATGTAAGTTATTTAATCTTTTATTATTAGGAAGTAAATATTTATTATTCACACAATGCTTACAGTAATATTCCTTTTAATTTCATCTAAGACATTTAGCTCATTTTACAAGCCTACAGAATATCATTACTATTATTTATTTATTTTGAAAATTATTTTATTTCTTTTCGTGTTAACATATCATTTTAAAATTTAGTTGTTGCACGGTTGTGGTTAAGGTCATGGACTCTTGGTAAGCGTATCAAGAGTTGGAGCCGAAGTACCACCGAAGACCCGCCGTGTACAGGGGTTGATGCATATTGAATCCCTATAGAGCAGTGGTTCCCAAACTTTTTTAACCCACGGAGTTCTTTTTATAGTCCAAATTTTCCCATGGACCCCTTTATAAAGTCAAAACTTTACCAAGTTGAAAAGCTACATAAATGCATAGTATAAAAATTACAAATTTAAAGGAACATTTTGCTAAAGAATTATTTACTCACATTATAATTTTTGTTTAAAATAAAATGAAAAAACTAATGACTTGGATAAATTTGGTGATATGTTAAGAGTATATTTATATCCGTCTCAATGTTTATGTGTAGCAAAAGCAAATTCCCACGAGCACTAGTTTTTAGTCGGTTTAGTTTTTTGTGTGTGTGATGAGAGTTTTTTTATGGCATTGAATCTATGTTCCACCAAATTGGAAGTCCGGAAAGTAGTCAAAAACTTCTACACAATAACCCATAATGCCGGATATAAAATTGGTATCGGTTTTTGTAACTAGAATTTGAGGTATCCTTATTCAAACATTGGTTTAAGGTATCCGACTACTTGCGACAACTTTTTTTTTGAAAAAATGGAGATGTGGGTATTTTTTTGTGATTTTTAGCTTTATTTATGTATTTTAAGGAAAAATATCCTAAAATTGAAAATAGAAAAAAAAAAAAATTATTATTATTAAAATGGGAAAAAACTGGTGAAAATGTACAAAAAATTCATAAACGGGTTCTGTACAAAAATTTTATGAACAAATTCTCAATTTTTCAATTTTGATGTATTACTTTGTTATTCATGTTTGAATTGACCTTCAGGATAAGAGATATTTTAGTTTTACAAAAACTAGAGCACTTTATCTTAGTGATTATATGAAATTGCTTAAAAAAACAGTGATTATATTCACGTAAAGGACTGTAAATTTTGAAATAAAAAGAGTAATTGATAAATCTGAAGGTCAAAACATTTCTACTGTTACACAGAACATACATAAAAAATTTCAGCAAATTATTTTCAAAACTTTTTGAGCAATCGTTGTCCCCGTGTGAGGTTTTCGAAAAAAACACATTTCGAGTAAAAAGCATTTTAAAGTTTGACATCTTGTGTAAAATTATGGCATTTGCTTTTATTAAAACACTTGTAGTTTTTGTTCTAGTGAATGAAAATTAAAAAAAACTTGGTATTTTTATTAAGCTAATAAGATAACCTATAAAATGAAATCATAAGCAAAATTTGTCAATTTTTTGGAAAAAATCATGATTTTAGGGTAGTCGGATACCTTGAGTCCCTCATTTACGGATATTTCAATAAGATGCTCCTGCATTAGTATGGAGTTATCTGTGTTTGGGATCTGAGTTAGTCCACGCGCAAAAGGATTCAACGCCCAATCGGGTATATCCCAGTGAATTATTGTTGTTTATTTAAGTTTCCACAAAAGTAAAAATTGACAAAATTTGTTTAAATTTTATATTAAACCTTGAGTGTATTAACCTTACGTTGTTCAAGGACCCCCAAATCACTTTTAATTTTCCATGAACCACCTGAATAGTATCGGGGACACCTGGGAGTCCGTACGAACCACTTTAGGAACCACTGTTTTAGAGGCTGAAAGTCGGGTTGGCTTGGTGTGCAGGGAGCAGTCAGCTAAGGTGTCTTTCTCGCCACTTGACCGTGGGTCAGAATTACAAGGACGGTCACCAACAGCCCTCGTTTTGTTTTGTAGTGCAACTTTAATAAGCACTCACTCACTAAGGCTCACTTTTTATTTTTGTAAGAGTGGGTAAAATTGATATTGCATCTGTACATCTTAGATACAGTTATGATTTAGATTACAAATTATACCCTTTCTGGTACCCAATTAGAATTGAAAGATACTTTATTTCCACTTTTAAAGTGAAGAAAACTGCACTAATCCTTTCCTGTACTCCTGCATTCACGAAGTTAAAATTTCAGAATGATTTTAACTAAAAATGCAGCGAAAGTACACATTAATAAATTATAATTTTTGTATCTAAAAGTAAATAATACATTATATTAAAAATATAAAATCCAGAAATTTTGTAAAATGTAGTAATAGGGTAGGAGATCTATACCTATAGATCTTGTGTAACTTTGAAATATGACATTAATAAATAATAATCCGAGGCAAAATTAAATTGGATTTTTCAATGGTGTTCCTAATTGTTTGAAGCCTTGAAGTACTCCAATTCTGAGATTACTCTTTATCTTCAAATAGTAGTTGAAAAAAGAATTATTTATATTTTCTTTACGTCGAACAATGATCTTTTTATTTACTTATTTTTTTTTTGAAAATCCTGAATATTTATTTTATTTGTGGTAAAAAATGCATCAGCTTTTTTTTTAATTCAGGATACTTCAAACCAAATTTCCGAGAATGTAACATTGCTAAAACTGTCTTTTTTCCCACTTATGCCTTTTCTCACTAAAATAAAGCTTTCTTGAATGCAACAAGTGCCACAAGACTGTTCGATCTATCTACTAAAATATTCAAGACGCAGAAACGACAGTTGTTGTTTACTTCAAGTTATTTCGTTGGTCAAAAGTAAGCTTGACTATTCACACATTTTATTTTTTTTCCTAATGTGAAGCTTCTATTTACATGCAAATACGAAGATTTTTGGGTGCATAGGAATTTTTCCTTGAATTTGTCGAGTTCGCTTCATTTAAAGCTGTCCTTCCTTTGAAAGATCCGGATACACGGAAACTAAGAACACATTTTCAGGCAGAAAAATTCTAAAGGTTTAATGCAAATTGGTGGTGGTTTATATAATCAATACATCAATTCGTTGCACGGTATTTTTAAAGTTTAGAAATGTTCCATAAAATTTTCCTTGAATCTATGAAGTGAACAAGTCGTCCATTGCTTCAACATAAGAGAGGAGATAAGAAACATATTTTACGCAAGGTAAATTAGATTTGAGTAGCCATGGGTAGCCTAGTGGTTTGAACACCAGACTCCGGACGGAGGGTCTGGGTTCGATGCCCGTAACGCCAAATATACACGGAGTACGTGCTCGTTAAATCAGTAGGTCCGAAAGTCTTGTGGGCTGAATCATACGAGTGCAGGGAACTGGAGAAAATTTCCTTCCACTTCAGTTCCATTCCTAAATTGAGGAAATAGATGGTTGCGCCATCTATCGTATTATTTTATCCTCCCTTCAGGAATTTCACAGAGCTAAATAGTACTGTCACCTGTATGGTGCTCAAGACTAAAGGCCAACAACAGGCGTACATCTAGCCCATTGCCACGATGAATTTCGTGGGCCTCGATCTGACTATTTCAGACAGGTGGCATGAGCAACAACAACACGACAGATTTGGGTAGAAAAAGTAATGTAAAAGTGAATACTGTTCTCTCTATAAGATGGCGAAATCAGGTTTTGTTATTAATGCTGGAGAATAGTTCCATCTGAAAAAGTGTCTGTTTCAATGATGTAGCTCGTTATCAACAGCTATAAATTTTTAGAAACTTTAATATAATTAAACTAGATTCTTTAATTCGAACTTTTATTACATGCTTCTATGATGACTGCACTCCAGAGATAATTGTTGGAGCCAATATTTGACAAGATGGTTCTATATCAGAGGTTCTCAAACTGTGGAGTGTGCCACTCTGGGGATACTCCGACATGAGGGCGCAAGCATATCGAAAAGTCTAAGATAAAAGATTATTTTAAAAAGTATTAATTTACTGAAATGAAGCAAAACAAATTACAATATGATGTAATAAAAAAAAAATAAAAAGCACGTTTACTCTGATATATTATACTTATAAATGCATCAGAACTGCAAAATGTATTTGATGATTTATTTTTCAGAACTAAATTAAGAACTAGTTTATTAAGTACACTATAGTTGGAATTAAATATATATAGGGAGAGTGTAAACTAATTGTAGGAATTGAAAAATGGAGGCATTTAAATTAAGTGTTACTAATATAATTCCACTTAATGTATTAAATTTACACATCGCATTACAAATCTATCCTACAAATTTAACTTATTTAAAAATACTACAGACTACTATTGACTACTTATCAATGCTAGTAAAACAGTAAATTATTCTTTAAAATTTACAGTTACACAAGGAATAAATTATTTTATGAAATAAATTTCAAAATAAAATAGAAATACAGTAAAATTTATTTGATGTAACTTCTTTTTAGATTTTGTTGCATACTCGAATGTAGAACTTAAGCAAACCCCTTTTAAATAAACTCAATTTGTTACATGACTTAAAAAATAGTTACTTTTTATGCATTTACAAACGCCTGCGAATGAAACATTATTTCAAAATACCAAAACTTAGATCTGTTTTAACACATAGTAAAAGAATTAAATAAAAAGGATTTTTTTTTTCATTACTTGGGATATAACAAGCATTTAAAACATTTCTGATATTAGGACTTAACTCCAGAAACTGAAAGAAAGTCAAATGGTATTGTAATTATACATATATATGTATATTTTAACAAAAAAAAGAATGTTTATTTTACCTATTTAAATAACAAGGATCTATTTATGCCTTATTATTGAATTCTTCTTCTGATGCATTTATGACATATTTCTTTAATAATTACTTTTAATAGTATGCCAAATATAATTACTCTCATAAAGAATAAAATTGCAGTTAAAAATAAATCATTAACCTCACTGAATTTTCACTAAATAAATATCAACATAATTTTCTTGTCATCTTTTTAAGGTATGTGACTACCCAAAAATCCTCGATTTGTAGAAAATTTTCGAAATTTTTTTTATGTTTTAATATTATAGCCCATACCCTTAAGATTCCAAAAATGCTTTATTTTAGTTCCTACGGTATTTAGAAGCTAAGTTATAGCTTATTTAGTAAACCGGAAATGGAATTTTCAAAACCGGAAATGGGTGTTTAAAGAGACATAAAAATGTAAACAAATAGTTTGAACGTCTTTTTCGTGACTTTTAAGCAATATAAATATTTAATATTTATTGTAAATATAGATCAACGTATCCTTTATTTATTTATTAATACTTTTTTAATCTGGCAACTGTTTTTTTTAATTCAAGCTTGTTTTACTGAGTGGCAATAATATTATCGTTTATAGTTTGTTTACATTGTTCATTCTAAAGCGTTCTTCTTAATTATTACTTACTTTTGATATTTTTACAGTTTATTCATTCATTTTCATTTAATTTTAACGTTTTATTTGACTGTGATTTATTTGAAAATGCCAAAAGCTAGATCGAAAGTGTCCAGAAAGAGAAAGTTTTATGGTAATAGGTTTACCAAGTTAGCACAAAACAGTAATAATACGTCTGCAAGTGAGGCGAAATTGAGAAGTTTTGATGTGCCTGAACCTGAATTTCATGGTTCTACAGGGAATATAATTATTAATTTCCAAGCTTTGATGGGAATTATTTCAATCCTGTGTTGTCCGGAATGTTATGCAACTGGATTGAAACTGTCAGAAGATTCTAGGGAAGGACTTTGCTCTAACTTGTGTGTGGCTTGCAGTTGTGGATACATGATTGGCTTTACTTCTACTCCTAAAGAAAATAAAAAATTCTCTCTCAATACTTTATTGGTATTTGGATTGAGATTGATTGGCAGAGGTTTCACAGCTGGTAAGAAGTTGTTATGCACTTTAAATTTGCCATGCGTTTCTAAAAATACCTTCAGAGCTCATGAACTCAAACTGCTGGAAGCAGTACAGTTATGTTCGGAAGAAAATATGAAAGCTGCATCTAAAGAAGTGCGAAATTTTAAAAAAAGTACAACTTGTGGTGTTTCGGTAGATGGCACATGGCAGCGGAGAGGCCATATGTCACTTAATGGCTGCGTTTCAGTTATTTCCATTGATACTGGAAAAATTTTAGATCTGGAAGTAATGACACAGTATTGCAAAATGTGTGAAATGAATGTGAAATCTGAGCATGAATGTTCAAATTACAAAGGATCCTCTGGAAACATGGAAGCTGTTGGAGCTTTCAGAATTTTTGAAAGGTCACTAATCAAACGAGACCTGCAATACACCGAGTACTATGGTGATGGTGATTCCAAGGGCTTTTTACAAGTGAAAGATATATATGGTGAAAACAGTGTCACAAAACTTGAATGTATAGGACATATACAAAAAAGAGTAGGCTCACGTTTAAGGAAACTAAAAAAGAACACCAAAGGACTTGGTGGAAAGGGGAAATTAACTGATAAATTTATTGATAAACTGCAGAACTATTATGGGATTGCCATCCGAAGCAATGTTGGATGCCTCGAAAAAATGCAATCTGCTGTAATAGCTGCCTTCTTTCACTGCTGCTCTAGCAATCAAAATCCCATGCATGGGCAATGTCCAACAGGGAAAGATAGCTGGTGCAAGTATAAACAAGCATTATGTGATGGTAAATTATATGTAGACAAAACAGCAGGCCTTTCAAATTCAGTGATTAAAGTGATAAAGCCTACTTATTTAGCACTTTGTGATAAGGAGTTGCTAAAAAAATGCCTTCATGGCATGACTCAAAACAATAATGAAAGCTTTAATAATGTATTGTGGTCTGTTTTGCCGAAAGAAATTTTTGTTCATAAAAAAACTTTGTTTTTGGGTTCACACATTGCTGTCATCTTATATAATTCTGGTTATTTAGGGCTGTTGCCTGTATTTAATTATTTAGGTATAGAAATTGATCCAATGACACTTAAAAATTATATGGGAATTGACACAGAGAGAATTCAAAAATCGAAACGCCAGTCATTACCTTCAACAAAACTCACCAGAAAAAAGCAAAAAGCCAAAAAAAAGTCCAAATTAGCTAAAAAGGAAGCTAAAGAGGGCTTAAGCTATAAATATGGGGAGTTTTGAAAATGTAAGTAGAAAAGTAATTATTTAGAGTTAAAATTATTAAATGTGTTTTACGAGAAACTGTTATTCAATATTTTTCTTCATGATAAAGCTTACTACACAAAATATTTTTAAGATACTAAATCTAAATTTTCAGAACATGTTTTATGTAGTTCTATCTGTGTTATGAATCAAAATCTAATCTCTGTGTATATATTTATGTACTTAATTGCTTTTTTATGGGAAAAAAAGCATTAATATTTTTAAAAATTGAGTTTTTGCATAAAATTTGGCATATTTAAAAAACTTCCAAAAGCATTACAAATTTTTTCATTCCTATCACAGATAAAGATGTTATTTATGTACTGTATAAATATTATTTGAATATATTTATTAGAATTTTGTGTACAAGATTTGTCGTAACTGCAATTTTTCACCAAAATTTCGCTAAAAACGACAATTGTTATAGTATACAAAACTCTCCAGAAAACAACAAAAGGTAAAATAAATGGCCAAATCAGTTTAACATGAAGCTAAAAAGAGCTTGAGCTATAAATATGGAGAGTTTAAAAAGTGTACAATTAGTAGAAAAATTTTCATTTTGTATTAAAATCTTTAAATGCATTTTCTGAGAAACTATGTTTTTCAATTTTTTTCTTCACGGCACAGTTCACTACAGAATTTCTTTTTAAGATATTGACTTGAAATTTTCAGAAAATGTTTTATTTAGTTTTATCTGTTGTCTGGACTATAATCTAATCTCTGTGTATATATTTATTTATTTTATTGCACTTTTTGTGAGAAAATAACAGTAGTGTTTTGTAAAAAATTGAGTTTTTGCGTAAAAATTGACATATTTCAAAAACTTTTAGAAGTATTTACAAATTTTATAGCTATCAACACAGATAATAATGGCATTTATGTACTGTATAAATATTATAAGAATATATTAATTAGAATTTTCAATACAATCCTTACCGCAACTGCAATTTTTCACTAAAATTTCACTCAAAATTCCCAATATTTCCAAAATTAATTTTAACTTTGTAAAAACTGTATTGGAATTCTTACTTTTATGTCCCATTTCAAATAAAAAAATGTTTATTTAATTGAAATTTTATATATTTCAAAAAAAGTGCTCCGAAGGTAGTCACATACCTTAAAAAAAACAAGCAGTGATATAAATATTCATTAATTTGGCCTCATTACAATTAACAGCGATGTATCATGTGTTGTGAGGAAACAATGAATGATTTGTTTTGATCA
>BMAV01007690.1:0-23886 GCA_019973955.1 Trichonephila inaurata madagascariensis
GCTCTAGAGATCTCTTTATTTTTTTTTGGTGTATGTGCTGTTGGGTGTGTGTGTGTGTGTGTGTGTGCATATATTTCCTTAAATGCATTTCCTTATGCATTATTTTTTCCATCATGTCATGGATAACAATTTGTATTACATTCATGAATCATATTTCACAATAGAAAATTATATTTTATTCCATTAAATCGAAGTTTATAATGTGTTTAACTGGGATAATCATTTGAGAGAATATTTTCAAGTTTTAAAATTTATTTTTACTTATGTTATTCTTCGTCTTTCAGTGATTTTGGAAAAAGAGATTCATTATTGTAAATTGCCTTAATAATTAAACAGTAAATTTGTTAACAATAATGGACATAAAATTAGACCTCAGGCAGCCTCAAGTATTCAATAATTACACAATGTAGCGTTTTAGATGTCATTCTTAATTCTTAATATATTTTTCTCTAATATTATTTATCAATATTTTATAATGGTATGCTTTTGACTAACATTTGCATTTATCAATTAAAATCTTCTTTTATATATGATTTTCATGTCCTATAAATACGCAGGTAATATTCAAAATACAACAAGCAGTTACAGAAATTTCAAGCTAAGCGGACCTCACTACTCAATGCAATTAATATGAAAATTTCTCCTTTCCTGCATACGTTTAGTAGTATATAAGGAAAAAAATCTGCAGACTAGCAACATACGTGACATCATTTTCACCGGTAAAATCATTGTGTCTTGATTGGCACCTCTTTCCATATCTCGGAGGAAATGTGTAATAACAAAGAAGGACCAACGGACGCATTTCAATAAGTAGACGATTTTACGAGGGATATAGTGATTGGATTATGAAGGGCAATTTGCTCCACATGCAAATCAACCAACACGCTTCCACGGCAACGTCGGACTTGTGAGGGTTGTCGAGCAGCCAGAACGATATCGACATCCCTGGATGGAGGCTATTACTGTCAAGCTATTTTGACTCGTAATCCACTTCTCCCACGATTTTGTAGGACATTCAGGATACCCTTGAAGCTCTGTTATACCAACCGGAACTATTTTGCATCCAAATGGCTGCAGCAGGATGCACTAACAGCGTCTAACAAGAAGAACATCATTTAACCACAAAATACAGACATCGTATTGTGTAGGCCAACTTTTCTGGGCCCTTAGGAAATGTAAAATTCATATGAGCTGAACGTAAGAAATTATTCCAGTGCTGCTTGTGCCTTTTTAATTTGTATCCAATTGATTTACATGCTTAAGACTCCATTTTAATTTTTCTTAATTCAGCTGCGTTTGTTTTGCTTGATTGCTTACTAAAATAATAATTATTACAACTGTATAGATTACCACCTCATGCACCCAAATATTGACAAACAATTATAATCATTTTATATATATATAGAGAGAGAGAGAGAAAGAGGAAGAGAGAAAGAGAAAAATGTAATGGAGAACAAAATATTTTCCATTTAATAAAATACTCAAGTATGAAAAAAATAATTTATTTGGTTATTTTAGAGCAATAAACTTCCCCGTTCCATTGTGTGTCATGTGAATATAGCCGCAATTAAAAATGATTTAGATTTGATGCATAAATTCAATCACTTCTAATTTTCCGGTAATAAAATTTCAAAAGAAATTTCGAGAACATCAAGTAAATATTTTGGGATGCTTTGATGCATTATTTTTGAGTGCCCTCAGCTAAAAAATGTGCTCTAAACACTTGTGTTTCTCCATTTTCTATTTAGATAATTCGATCTAATACAAGAGAGAAGAAAATATCGATTCCTAGCTTTTGAATAATAACAGCAGCAACATTAATCATGAGAGCTTTCTGTAGAGGAAAACTATTTTGTCTAGGAACCAGCTTCTTTCTATTGAATTGCCCGTAATATTTCATGCAAAAGAACGAAACGATTTTCATTTATTTTAACACATATTTCACAATCTGACGTTTGCAATACACTGAATTAATTTGTAACATTCAACAAAGACGTTTATATGAGAAAAATTGTATTGATTTATTTTATATTGTTTCATTTACTCACTATTTTCATTTTACAGTTAAGTTACGATGGGATATTAATTAGAAAACGCGTCAGAATAGTTAACTTACAGAGTTCCGCCTTTAAGTCAATTGCAATAATCGATTTTTTACTCTATTCCTCTAAATCATTTAATTTTTGCATATTTATGGGAATATTCACGCCAAACTTAAATTTCTAAAGTGGGACCAACATTAATGTTTATAACCTGCTAGCTTAATCAGCCACGCGTTGCTCTGGCTTTGTTTTAATATGTTGATTTGATATTATTCTAAGGTATTCAATGCATTGTCAAATTAATCTTCGTTTACAATTTTGGTGTGAGTTTAAATTAAGTATAAAACAACATAATGAATTTAATTTTGCATTTTATGCATCTGCTGTTTGAGGATAGTATAATGCATGAATTACTGACGAAGTTAATTAACAACATGTATGACATATTAACGACCCAGTAACGTATGGACTTTAAACTCTTTATTGAATGTACGGGGTTTCTTTCGTAGGGAGAGCACTGAAGCCACGTGTTACAAAACTTTTAAAGGAGGCAAAAGAACTCCGACTTAGGGGAACAAAGATATTTACATGGGGAAAATCGGAAGAGACAGAGAAGAGTGAAATTAACCAAAAGACATGCTTCATGGGACTCTCTAGGATTGTATTGGTTCTGTCCTCCTAGACAGAGGTGGTACAAAGTCTGTAGGGAAGGATTAGTGTCTGAAGGGGAAAATCTGACGAAATATTGCATTGATCTTGCATCATCCAAGTTCTTGGTTAAAGCTTACAAATATATCTATTTTTATATTACATATATATTTAGATTTAATTTTATAAATGTGGTAAATAACGTTTTAAGCCCAGTGGCTGAGTGGTTAGTGCATCGCGCTTCCACACCACAGGTCCGAGGCTCGAACTCCTGGCTGGGAAAGGTTGACTGAGTACCAAGCTTGCTTGGGAACTTAACACTGGGGATTTCGCATCAGACTGACCTCCTGACCGGAATATCTGCTCATGCACCTCAGGGCCAAGTTCGCGTATACTGAGTTGGGCACAATAGGCCTTGTCCCTCATGGGATGTCGCGTCACTGAGTTAAGTTAAATAACGTTGATTTTTTATAATTTTTAATATTATATCTATCATTTTGAAGTATAATACATTCTAAAATAATTAATCGCTAATCAGTGCACAATATTTTTCGGTAACCCATCTTTAACTAACTCAAATATATTCAACCGTTTCCCCGCATGTGAGCATGCAATATACAGATGAATATTCCAGAAACATGGATTCTCTAAGTCTAAACATCAAATGAACAACGTTTGGCTTTGAGATTCATTTATGGCCATTGCGAAAACCAAACCAAACGAGAATTAAAGCCTTTTGAATGGTTTTGAAGATTCTAACTGAATCAGAGGAATACGTGGCAGCAGAACCGATTTATCCTTTAAATTTAACAGCCAAAATGTTTACTTCAAGAAATTTGCCGGTAATTTTTTTGATGATCAAACATGTACCATTGCATAACCTAGATCATAGATTCCCAACCTTTTTTGAACTGGTGTCCCCTTTTCTAGTGAATATTTCGATACCACCCCTTCCTTTACATGTATAGTATATATGAGATATTTCCCGTGACATTGGACGGAATGTGAAAAGTTTTAATATATAAAATTTAAAATTTACTATATCATTCAATTTAATATAGGTCTGAATGTAATGTAATCTAAGTTTTTCATCCACTTCCCTAACTAACGAAATATGTGAATTTTTGTATGCGTGACAGTAATGATTTAAATACATACACACAATCAACATAATGTAACCAGTATTAAAGATTACTTTTGTTGGTACATAATCAACGTGTTTTTGTAGTCTTTTTAGACTAAAATTCGGTTAATCTTCCCATGATCCTCCATGCCATCTCAACGCCCCCAAATTTTCTCTGGGCTTTTTACTGCCCCCTTTATGCCTAAAACGCCCCTTTGAGAACCTATGATCTAAGTGGATTTAAGTTACGTAGCAGAATAACCAGTGAACCAATCTTCAACCGAAGATTGTTGGGTGACATTCCTGATATGTCACCCAATTCACTGAATTCAAAAACTCAGTTGGAAAATTTACGGTTTTGTATTGTTTTCATCAACAATAGTGTCGAGTGATTTAAAAGGCATTGGATCACCAGGCAAACTCTGTATCTGAAATTTTATTTCTTCACAATATCAACATTTTTTCTGATTAAGCAACAGGGTTACAGAGCTAATATAACTATCTAGATAATGAAACAGTATATGCGGGAGGACACTCCATCAGTTCCTTTTTGTCTGAACAACAGTATAGAAATTGTCCGGCTATTTCATGCATTATGTATTAGGATGCACCTCTACACCGTTTCCAATATCCAGGAGTTGGTCAGAAAATATTTGCTCTGATTGATCATCTTGCAAATGTACTCGCGTGTTTATGGTCAATCAAAGTGTTTCCACGCGTTTCTCCATAAAAATAATTGTTCTAAACATGCGTTAATCTCGTGAGCAAAAGTGAAGCGAGGAATGACTGGTAATGTGTATCGAAAATCACCAGCCAGTAGTATGACTTCACCAAATATTTTCGCATTGCCGTTTAAATCTTGCAAAGTTCTATGTAATGATTTGAGTGAATGTTTAAGGGTCATGGTACATTTATTCCTGATTATGATTGAACTCCTTTGCCTCCTTCTGTAACCAATCCTCTTATTTTTCAACGGTGCACATTGTATCTGTTATCTTATGAATGTCTAATGGCAGTTTGAGCGCGGAATGTGCAGGTTATTTTCAACATAAAACAAAGGAACAACAATGCCTGAAGATTCTTGCTAATGCAATTACCTATTGCAATCGTATTTTCCCAAGGCTGCGACTTCAAGTGTAATTGCTATAGAGAGTGAAAGTCCGCAGGCGGGACTTGAACGAAAAGCCGTTCGACCTCATGCCGGCAATATCCAGAAAGGTTAAGGGAGCTTTTGTAATCCGAATACAGATTCTCGTTACCCGCCCCAAGATGCACTTACTACTTCAAATGCAGTCCCTGAAAGGGGAGGAGGCATTACGGTCTTATGCCTAATCCGGAAAATTTACGGTAGTATCTAAAATCCGATTTCAGATTCTTGTACCCCACCCAGACAAACACCATGAAAGCACTTCTCACATCCAAAGAATTTTAAGGAAAGCATTCCACGGTTCACGTAAAATACGTTTGTTTGGCATTATTTGACATAGTTATAGGATTATCTTCAATTGGATTGAGTATGTTTGTATCGGCAGTAACAAAATACATCTAGGACCCACTTTTTGCGACCCTACGTCAGAAAGTTTGGCTAGTGCTGCTGTCCGTGAATATTATGGTTGTCCGGAATAATCCGGCAAAGTTATCGGAACTCCTAAAGTTCAATTTCAGATTCTCATTCCACACCCCAAAACGGAACTGAATTTTAATACTCCAACGCGTGCAAATTCAGTCGCTAGAGGGAAGGAAAATCCAGACGCGAATGCAAAGTTTTTTCCTCTAATTCCGACAATATCAGGCAAAAGTTAGTAGAGTTCCTGAAATCTGATTTCAAATTCTTGTTCCCCATCTTTAGACGCAACCAGAGATTACTTTTGGTGCCCATGAGCCTGCAAGTTCAGTTCCTGGATGAGGGCATTACGGTCGTCTGGCATTATCTGGCAAAGTTACAAGAATTTGTAAAATTCTATCTCAAACTCTCATTTACCATCCCGAAATAAACCAGAAACGCTTTTTTCCGCACCAAGACTTCATGGGTAAGTTCCTGCAATGGATTGCGTAATAGACGGTCGTTCTGAATTATCCGGAAAAGTTAATGCAATTTCTTTGATTGGATATTAGATTCGGATTATCCGTTTTTAAATACGCCAGAGACAAGGTTTTTGCGCTCCAAGGCTTTTAAGGTAAGCCCCTGTCACAGGGTGTCTAAAATACGGTCGTTCGGCATTATCCGACACAGTTACGGATATTTTTTGGACCGAATTTGAAAATCGGGTTCACCACCCCGAAAAATGCCGGGAATTTACTTTTTTTTTGCATTTTAGTCTACAATATCCGCTTCCACAGACACACGAGCATTGCGACATTTTGCGAATTTTCCCTTTTCCCGGATTCTTTATATTTCCGGGAATAAAAAATTATGACGTCATTGATTGAAATAAAAAGTATCCTATATCTTAAGTTGGACGAAATGACACACAATATGTAAAATTATATTATGATCGGTTGAGCAGTTTCGAAGTCCATCACGGAGCTTTCCTCTACCGTACAAAGTTAACTTTAAGATGGAAAAATATTTACTGCCAATTAATTTGAACATGTGTACAGAGTGTATCATTACAGTGGTTACAAACTTTCAAGATCAATAGAGTACACCAAGACAATGGGTAATCATCTAGCAATACGGGGAAGGAGAAAGTTTCCTGGCGCTGTGGTGACGACACAAAACACAAGATAGATAGAACATGAATAAGAGCAGAAAACATGTTTATTACTCGTATTCTAAAAATAGCTAAGCTACTAGGAAGTCTTTAACTGCTGTACCTGATGCATAGCACTACATAAACCGAAACATTGATAGTCCAGTGCACTGGCCCGCTTGATCCTCAGGCCTCCGTTGCCTTGATTACTTCTTACGGGAGTATGAAAGTCACTGGTGTAGGAAACTCCTGTTGGCAGTGCTAAGGACCTTTTGTACGCATCGCAGTATCTGTCGGGGAAGTCCGGGAAACTCCCATTTTGAATGAGCCAGATATGTGAGGCCTGCTTCATAGCCTGGAATCATTAATTTCAAACAAGTACTTTAATAGTGGTTGTACTCTATTTAATGTTCTTTTTTCTTAGTTTTTTGATGTACAAAGAAAAATTAACATGTTTTTTCTCTTATTCGTGTCCTGTCTTTCTTGTGTTTAGTGTTGTCACTACCGCGTCAGGAAAGCATTTCCGACCATGCATCGCTAAGTAATTTTCTGTCGTTTACCAGGTGTATGCAAATGAAATGAGACGATTGTTTTAAAAAAAGCACCATAAATTTGCGAAAACTGTTAATATTTCTTTATTCCAAATAATATCCATCGCTAGCTACATATTTTCCCCATCTTTCGGGCAATTTGTGAATACCACCCACAAAAAACGATCGGTCTTTTGAGGCCAGCCAGTCATCAAACCGAGATTTGACGTTTTCATAAGAAGTGAAGCGCTGGTCAGCCAATGCGTATCCCAATGATGCAAATATGTGGTAATCGGAAGGAACCAAGTCTGGCAAATAAGCCGCATGCGCTAAGGGCTCCCAGCCGAGCGCCTTAACGATGTCCTTGGTCAGTTTAGCACGGTGGCTAGGTGCGTTGTCATCAAGGAAAATCACTTTGTGCTGCCGTTTCTTGTATTACTCGCGTTTTTTGAGTATAGCATCGTTCAAATTAAGTAATTGTTGCTTGTAGCGATCAGTATTAACGGTTTCGCTGGGTTTGAGAAGCTCATAATAGATTGGTGCCTCCTGATCCCAGAAAATACACAGCATTGTCTTGCGGCCGAAGCGATTAGGCCTTGCGGTCGATTTGGACGGCTGTCCGGAGTCAACATATGATTGGTTACACTTGGGATTCTCAAAATAAATCCAAGTTTCATCGTCAGTCACAATACGATGGAGGTATGACTTGCGTTTGTAGCGGGCAAGCAACATTTCGCACACGAGTTTTCGGTTTTCCTATCGACGATCCGTTTTAGCTCGTGTGGTACAAATCTACCGACCTTTATTATCTTGCCCATTGCTTTGAGATGACGGGAAATAGTGCTCTGATCAACATTCAATTATTCTGCAAGATGTTCTTGCGTTTGGCCATCATCTTCATCGAGTAATGCTTGCAATTCAGCATCTTCAAATTTTTTTGCTGGTCTGCCACGATCCTCGTTTCTCCCATCGAAATCACCATTTTGAAACTTTTCAAACCACATGTAGCATTGCGCACGGCTCCGAGAATTACCACCGTATGCTTCTACAAGAATTTGATGCGATTCGGCAGAATTTTTCTTCAGATGGTAACAAAAAATTAATACTGTCTGCAAATCGTGGTCGGAAGGCATAAAATTCGACATTTTCAAAACAGAAAAAAATTACAATGCACGCTGAAACTCGTCCAAATGTAAACTAAACATGAGTATCAAAGGTCAACCTATAAAAAAATCACGTGTCACGGTTTCGAATTGTTTGCATATATGCGTGGCGACATCTGTTAGAAATCGTCTCATTTGAATGCATACTCCTGGTAGATGTACTTAAAGTTTTGTAACTGTTGTACTGATACACCCTGCATATAATTAGAAAATGAAATACAGTTGTTGAGAGATTGACTGAATTATACAAAATGGGGGGCGGGGCCCTGTAGAAACAGCTAGTGAATATCAGTTAAAGACATAGTAATTTAATTCAGGATTGTCTAAATGGGCCACTATTATAACTTCAACTATTTTGCACCACTATAATATAAGAACTCGTTAGTAAAGTATTTATTTCGTAAAGACTTTTTTTTCTGTTTCTGTTCTTTTTAAGTTAAAAAACCACAGTTTTTGGTATCTAATTTACGAATATTTTTTGTCATTCAAAACGCTTCTCTAAGAAGGTCACAAGATATCAAAAGCAAAAAATATTTATTACTCAGATAACACTCACTACAAAAAGGATTTGAAGGAAAAGACAACCGCTAGCGAGTTGAAGATGACCATGAAATCAGTACTTCGTTTTTTCTATATGGTGTTACAAATAATCCTTACTCACCTGTTTTTGAATGACACATTGAATGTCTTGTTGTGGTATGCATGAAACCTACACACTTTGAAAAATTTAACTTGGATTAGCAGAAATAGGAGGATAGTGTATGTCAAACCATTGGTTTATCCAAATTCTCCAATTAATGACCATACAGGTTGAGTAAGAAAGAAAACAAAAGAGACTCACCCAGGCAATAATGGAATCTGTTAGGCAAAGAAAAAGTTTTGAACATTATGTCATCTCGCATTATTTGTTCAAATTAAAAATATTAGGGCGAACACACTCACACAAACACACACACACACATATATATATATATATATATATATATGTACTGTGTGAGTATGAATACCTGAAGGGGAAGAGGTGAAAATGGAACTTAATACCAGCCCAAACCTTAATACCCCAGAGTAGGACCAGTGTGTCGATACATAAGGCATTAATTAAGAAACCTTTCTTCACAGTTAACCCAAAAATTATTCCGACCATCATGGTGTAGCAGATATATATGTAATTCATTTGTAAAGATAGTGCCATACCATTTGATTATACATGTTATTCTTTAGAGTCAACATCACAGATGTAAAAGACTGGTTTTAAGATAAAAAAAAATGTTTGATTGTAGTGTAAAAGACTTCAAACATACCGGTCGATTATAGTAAAATAGACCATATTTTCTGTGAAAGGCTACTGTAGCATAGTAATATATTATTGACATGGGCACAATATGTCTATAACCACATGTTTAGTGAACAAAAGTGGTACAATTGGTGCCGTCGGTCAGTCGTACCAACCTGTATCCCTCTGTTACAGATCCGCATTATTGTTACTTGGGGTTTCGTCCCACACAACACTGATTTTTCGGAAAGAATGATCTGCTTTTTTCTATAGACAAGTTTTCCCATGATCCAACAAAAGTGTAAAACAAATACAATTCCTTTTCGTAGGATATTACCACAAAATTCGTAATATTTTTCCTTAAAGATCATTAATATTCCAAAAGATAAGTCTAATAAGCAAGCTTGCAGGGAAAACAAAACTCTGGTAGTCTCAAGTTCCTCAGTTATGGCAGTTATTAACCTTAATGGAATTTCGTAATTAGTTTACTCAAAATAAATAATTTATTCCTCACCAAGTACATTAATTTTCTCTGTGTTTCCTTTTATCTATTGTATGTATTTTTACTAAAATTATTGAAGCTTTTTAATACACTGTTATAAATGTCCAGGACATTTATAGCATTTCTAACATTTACAGAAATACCACATTAATGCAAAAGCAAAATATTTATCCCGTAATCGAGATAATTATTTCTAAAGTGTTTAATACATAATTTTTTTTTGAATAGTTTCTTTTCTTTGTAGTACAAATGAAGCTGAAGTAGGAAACGCATATATAAATGCAAAAGTTACTGTATTTTTAGAACAAATCTTTCTGTCTTTCTCATGTAAAATTTTTTCTGTCTTTCTCATTTTCGGAATGAGAACAGCAATACAAATTATGAATATGACAAAAAATGGCCAGTCAAAAAATGATACAAAAAGTCTCTTTTTTTTAAAGAAAGTATTATAAACAACTGCTGTGAGACAAACAAAGTTCAGACAGATATGCATTTTTAAAAACAAAAATTAAGATATATATGTATATACATATATATAACTTCTATTCTTTAAATTTGTAGGATTTCGCTCATTACTAAAACCCTAAAGGGGAAAGGTAGGATAGCCTTAACACTTGTCAAACCCTACTTTTCGATAAATTTAAAAGCCAATCTCAATTAGAATTGCTTATAATACTACTGTTTTTAAATTTTCAACTTCTCAAGGATATTTTTTTACCTTTAATGATCAAATCATATCAGTATTCTCAAGCAGACTTTATTAAAACTTATGACTGCCTTCTTAAGAATAAAGGGGCACCAATATTCTATAAATTTAAAGACCGAAAATTTAAGATATTTTTATAATGAAACTATAATAATAAAATAAGCTCTTTTGATGCTTGTTTAACGCGAAGTTGATATTTTCTTGAGTTACTAACTCACATATTATAGTTTTTCAATATAAAGAGACAGAACGATATTATCCGCTATTTCTAAAATGCCGCAATTTACCATTTACTTATAATCCGTTCAAACGTACTCGCTGAGTGAGATGGATATATATGCTGGCTGTGGTTAAGGGGATAAAAGAGTTTCTATCATATTTAAAAGTAAAAAGAAAAGTAAAGGATATAATTTGAAAAAAAGTTGAATAATCATAAATTTTGATCTTTTGGAAATAATTCAGGATATCGATGCTTATTAGAACACTTTTTTTATAATTTTTATGATATGGGGATGAAATCTAAGAACATGAATTGCCATTAGATCTTTGCAAAATTAACTAAAATTTAAGATATGTATAAACCCTTTTTCTAATGCACAAAAGCATTTCAGGGCCAAAGAAGATTTTAACAGAGCAACTCAAAGAGACAAATCATTCCTTTAAAAAAGATTTTTAAGAAAATGCACTTAAGGGGACATGGTACGATTTACACAAAAATTTTTAATTTAAGGATTTTTAATATTTTTTTTGGTTGCCTCCTATGTATGTATACTATGTTAAACATATTTTGTGCTCAACACTTCATAAAAAGCTAGCCATGTAATTTTTTAAGGAAAAAACTTGAAATTTTTGAAGTGATTTTAAAATGCTACTCCTCCTACAAAAATTGATGTACACGCATGAAATTTGATTTACGACTACGTCAAACTATGCATAATAAAAGTTGGTATGGGTTTTCTGTTAACGTGATTGGTGTTCTTACAATACTTTTTTTATGAATGTTTTCATTAAATATTCCTTAAAAATGTATAAATTCTGAGTTTAATTATTTTAAAAAAATAAATATTGCTTTGATTCAAAAATGCATACCAACTTTTGTTACATGTACTATTGGGAATAGGTAAAAAAATTTCAAAGCATTAGGTGCAATAGAAAAAAAGCCTTAGCATTTTAAATTAAGACAAAATAGTTATTTTATCTTTCCGAGATACAGCAGTTTTTTTTTAAAGTTTTGATTTGCCATAGGGATGTGAATAAAAACGAATGTAATCGCTATCATAATTCTGCGTTTTTTAAGTTTAAAGTTTTCAAATTTTGTGAGGTTATGGAGAGAGAGAGAGAAAAGTATATAAAGAAAAATTTAAACTAAAAAAATTAAATTTGATTTTTTGACCGATTTTGGTCAATTGAATCGTACTGTGTCCCCTTAATTCACTTTGCTAATTTCAAAGAAAAGTGCAAGCACCTGTAAGATGAAAGGGGAAAAAATCAATCGAATATAAAAGTTAAAAGTATTACATTATTTAAAAATAGTCGAAAAATTTGTATAAGGGCATAATAATTTCCGTAAAATTCACAAATTCTTCACTGAAAATTAAAACAGATGGAAATTTTTTATGTGCAAGATGTGGACATTAAGTAATATTTCTTATAGAATGAATTCTGCGTTTGTAATCCGGAATGATTTATTTCTTATTTAACATTTTTTGGGAGGGAGTGAGTGAGTAAATATTAACTTCGCACTGTAAATATTAACTTCGCACTTCGTCACAAGGGCTTTTGGTGACGGACCTCATAATTTCGAACCATGGTCAAGTGACGAGGACGACACCATATCCTCTTACCATATCACACCACCGGGAGGACTTTGAGCTCTCGGCAGATTTAAAGTATATCGCTCCCCTACACGGCGGGTCTTCAGTGGTACTGGGCTTGAACTCATGACATGCCTGTCATTATCCGATACCTTGACCACTGGGCTATCGCAGCCTTATCGTTTTTTGGGGGTATATTTAACTTAAGATTCAGTCAATATTTAGAAATATTAACCTTTCATATAATTCAGAAATCTAAGATTCTGATATATATGACTGATATTTCTTTAAATTGAAAAAATTAATATTTTTGCTCAAATAACATTATTTTCCCTCTATGTAAAGAATCGGATTCGCATATGTCAATAAAGATTCAAAGCCTTTACGTTGGTGTTGTGGGAATGTTTGGAGAGTGGATGTCAGTTCAAATATCTTCCTCGCTGTGCGTACGACAAAGTACACAGGCAGAAACGATGATAAAAATTAAATAGTGCCAAAGGCGTGAATTCCTGCGTTGGTAATGTCCTCAGCCTTGTATGTGTATAATGTGTTGATGTTTCATTCAATGTCAATTTTGAAAAGAGCACGGGCAAGTGTTAAGGATCCAACAGCGTGCTCGGACAATGCTTGCTCTCCACATACGTTCTTGATCCGTCAGAAATTGCCTTTTAAGTGTTTTGTTCTTAGTCTGGTTATGGTCGTCGTTTTCTTGAGATTGTAGTTTAATTATGGGAGGAAGAGGTTTTTTGTGCGCAGAGCATCTATTATGAGATTGCGTTAGTGTCAAAAACCGTAGTAGAGAGCATTAGGAATATCACAACAAATTACACTAGTCAAAAGGGTTGGTTGCCATTACCTCGAAAATTGGACTTTTACCTGAGGGTCCACGGGAGGTATTTTATTTCCCTCCTACTACCCAAAGTATTAACCGATGGTAGCATTCTCCAATCCACAACCTAAGGAAACGCTCTCTAAGGGTTATAGTCTCCCCTGAGGGAACCGTCCTCCTTATTTCACATTAAGAGGACTTGGAAACATCTTTCTTTCTCTATACTGACAAAGTTAAATTGGCTGTTTTCGATATACCTTTTCTCAAAATTTGTTATATGTACATGCTTGAAATTTTTCATACAATTAAAGTACACCTCTCTCGTTATACTGGAATGAGCTTTTAGCTAATTTTGAATTTTTTAATAAATTATGAAATCTTTTATCAAACATTGCGAAATTTGACCCATTTTTCACTTAAAAAATTTGTAAAAAATACATTTTCGAGTTTTTTACAAAAAACTCATTTCAGTATATATTAGACATCATTATAAATACTTCATAAAAATTTACATACCTGTGAACAGTAGTGTCTTAGAAAAGGTACATCGCACATTAAAATTTACATTTTGAGATAAATTGATTTTAATGTATACAGTGAGACTTCTAATCGGCTAGGAAATAAAAAAAATAAAAGACTCAGTTGAAAATAAAAGATACATGTTTTGGTTTGTATCAGACGTTACACTTTTAAGCAAAAACGAAGCACTTTGTTTACATTTTTCGCCATTAAAATGGGCGTGGCCCAGATTCAATGATTATTTAAAAATAGGTGTTAAGGGTTTCTAAATACCCTAGAGGTTAAAGTAAGGTATTTTTAGAAAGGTTAAAATCTATACAATTTGAAAATGTAAAAATCTCAAATTGTCAAAAAAATAAAATTTTAGCTTTCCAACACCTCTTATTGGTTCAAAATTTTGAGATTCAATGCCGGTAGTCCTTGTGTTGGTTGGCTCAAGGATTGAAGATCACAAACAATCGATTCGACACTTATAAGTGATAAATGAAAAGAAAAATGCTCTAAAATTTTTAAATAAATTAATCTTAAATAACAATACAAGCGACTTATGTCAGTGTTTCTCAAACTGTGGAGCGCTCTCCCCTCGGGGGCCGTGATAACCGTACAAAGGGGGCGTGAGTATATCGAAAAGTCGAAAACAAAAGAATAAAAAAAATTATTAATTTACTGAAAGGAAGCAAAACGAAATACATTCTGACATAATAAAAAGTAAAATATACATATTTACACTGATACACTTATAAATGTATCAGTACTGCTCGAAGTATTTAATAATTTAGCAGTATTAAGGTAAGAACAAGTTTACTACTTACCAGTTACCTATGAGCATGTCTTAAAATTATGTAAAAAATTTAATACTTATCTTGATAATTTGGGCGGTTTATAACTAAAGTCGTGCTGTAGCTTTACGTCAAATTTTGTTATTGGATTCGAATACATTATTATTGTATAGGAGGTGCGATGAAAATTATAATTGAAAATTGTGTCGCAAGTATAAAAAGTTTTGAGAAGCACTGCCTTAAATCTTTTGTTTGAAAAGTTTCCTTTATAACTCCCAATCACAATAGGTTTTGGTAATCTTTTTGTATGAGGATTTATTAGTATTTTTATAATTATTCAAATTAAGATTACAAAATCTAACATTTGAAATTTATGAAAAAGGTAAGGGAATAAAATATAACAAAAGACATTTCTAACTTTAATGAAGATAAGCACAATATTTTTTTTATATTCTAAAGATCATTTAAAAAAATGGTCCAAAGATCATTTAAAAAAATCGTCCGAAGATCATTTAAAAAACATAAGTTATAATTACCAAAAGCATAAAAGGCAGAACTCTCGAAAATATCAATTAAAATTGAGACGTACGCAAAATATTTAAAAAAAAGAGATATGAAAGAAATTTATTGAGCTCAGATCAATGATTATCTAAGCAATCAACATCATTATAAGTGCTTCCCATTAAATTTTTCTTCCTCGTCATAAAATGCAACAACTCTTAGTAACGATGGTTGATTAGTTCATCATTCTATGCTGCCATTTTTAAGGACTTAAGGAAATAATGCAAATGCAAAACGTTCATTTCAGTTAAGATTTTTAATTATAAAACATTTGTTGTGTGTATGTAATGGAGTTTATACAACAATTTTTCATTTAGATTTTAATATTTTTATCCTGACGCCGTTTATGTGCAAATAACATTTACATAAATATTTTTTATTAAAGCTATAACCTAAAAAGACATTCATTTCCCATTAGAATCTTCTCGTGACAAATCTAAGGACTTCTTGTAGTAAAACAACAAACTCCGTTGTTTAAAAGAAATCTATATATTCAGAAAGCGGTATTTGAAAATACTGTAGTTGACCCGTTTTCCTTGAAATTGGTATAAGTATATTTTATAATATAAGAAAATATTTAAGGGTTAGAGTATTTGAATGATTTGAAACATATTGGTATATATTAATACACTCATTTTATATTTTTTTAAATATTAATTGGATTTAATTTTATAACGTGACCATTTTTAAAGTATCAGTTAAAAGAAATTTATACTTTTGATGATCTTAAATGGGCTTACACCATTTTCAAAGACAGCAAAATATAAAAATCCTTCATTGATAGAGTATTAAGTAAGGAATTTCTCTCAATTAAATCAAGGCAATTTTTTAGGAAATTTTTATTAAATATGTAAAAAAGTCTTTATTTCAATATTTTTTCAGGTACTGTCATTTAAATAGTATTAATATTACAACTTTGTGTATTTATAAGTTCCATTTTTAATTTTCTTCATTCTGAAAAAGATGTTGAAAGTAGTCATGATATATTGGAGGAATATAAAATAATAGATCCATCGAATTTTTCGAATGTGATGGATCTGCCAAATGATGATATTTGTGAAAAGTGGACTTGCATCACTTTCAAAGCAATTACATTTGTAATTTCATTTACAACGCAAATTTATATTGATAAAACGATGAAAATGTTAAAGAATTTTTGGATACTGTTTATATATAAAAAGCTCAAGGCAGATTACATTTAATGTTATCACACACACACACACATTAACTAACTTTTCGCCAAAAAATGGACGTACACCTATTTTAAAGAAAACGGCTCAATTCGTAGTTTACATCTGAAAGTCATAATTCAAGAAATATTAACAACTTTTGTTCCTTTGATGCAAAAGAACCCAAAATATGAACATCTTTTTGACAATAAGCAAAGAAAACGAAACAAGACAAAATATAAGACCGTTGATAAAAAAGAAATTTCTGAAAAATCCAAAACAAATAAATATTCTTTTCGTTTGAAATATTCAAATTAAACTTAAGCACTTTTTTAGATTCTATCAAAAATTTCCAATTATTCCATTATAATGATATTTTAATGGTCAGTTTCCTTGAAAAACTCATAATACTGGGAATTTATGAATGAAAACCTTTAATATTTACAAATTAATTGTTTGTTTTCATCCTGAAATTCCCCTGAGTCTTTTCTAGATTGAAACAAAAAACAAGGAAAAAAAATGGAAACTTACGTAATTCATAAAGCTATTTTTTGAACTAATGAAAGAAATCTCTCCTGTCCGTAGGTTTTTCCTAAAGTATATTCTGACTAATCTTTTATGAAAGCGAAAACATTTAATTATAAAAATTCTTCTTAAAATGAAAGACGTGGAAAAAAGTAGACGGGAATGATTTCTTAAGAGTTTCCAACAATTACTTTAATAATCTAAAAGTTTTTCATCTTACAAAAATATTTCTCAGTATAAATAATGAAAAAATTAAAGATAAAATCTATTAGGTAAAAAAAGGTCTAAAAATAAATCTATCAATATTTTTGCCTTTCAAAGTTAATTCATCAAAAAAATATACCGGAGAGCTCTTTTCACCTTATATACTTTTTAACTGAATAAGATATCATTGATTGTTGAGTTCTGAAACTCTTTAAGGTATCCGACTACGTTCGGAAGTGATTTTAAAAAGGCGCATAAATGGATAATTTTCATGATATCTAGTGTCACTTGGATCCGAATATATATATAAAATTGTTTTAAGGACATTTTGACAAAAAAAAAAGTTATTTAAATAAACATTTATAGTTATTTAAAGCTATTTCGTCTAAAAATTAACTTAGAATAAAAAATTTTCAAAATGATCTCCTTTCGTGAAATATTCTTCTATTATAATAATATTTTGCCTGTATATATCTCAGACTTCTGTACAGAGGCTCAACTATGATTTTTAAAAAATTCACATTATTTTCAGAGTTATAACCAATTAAAATAATTATCAGCTTTTTTTTTCTTAAAATTTCTTCCCTCTGCTTCCCTACATGGATAAGCTCCACTTCTAAGTAATATATTTCAAAAATTCTAGTTGAGCCTCTGGACAGAGGTCTGAGCTATATACAGGCAAAATATTATTATAATAGATGCATTTTTCAAAAACGGAGAACATTTTGAAAAAAAGGTTATTCTAAGTTAATTTTTAGCCGAAATATTGTACTTAATAATTTTTTATTGTAATAATATTCTTAAAACAGTTTTGTATACATTTTCTAATCTAAGTGACACTAAATATCATAAATATTTTGCATTTATAAGCTTTTGCAAAATCACGGTTTCGAACGTAGTCGGATACATTAAACTATAACCTCAATAGAGGTTTCATTGATTTGTAAATGAAATAATTAAAGAAGAGTTTGAAACGAACCAATACTCAAAACATAAAAAGTAGCAACCAAATTAATTAAAAGTTGATGATTATATATAATTTTAGATATAAATATTCTTCTAAATATAAAATTAAAAATTTCTGGTACTATATATTGTGCTGTAATATTAAAATTTCGAAAGGGATTTAAAAATTTATGTCCTGAAATATTTCTCTGAATTATGGATACTAAGTATTTCTTGTTTTATAAAAATAGAAAAAATGATTAGTTGAAAGATAAGACTGATACATTGTTTGTTAGCCTACAGCATTTTTTAAACAAAGAAACAATTTGTATATAAAATTATTTGAAAATTTTACGTAACAGTTTATAAAAACTTTGTGGTAATACAGTAACCAGTCACATGCAAGTAACAAAATTTCCGTTTTACTTTCTTTTAACATAACGTTTCTCTTTTTATTGCAGTATATAATTGTAGCAATTATTCACATATTTTAATAATGTAAACACCTATATCTCCTCGTTTGACACTACCACTATGAATATAATACATACATCTTTAAAATAAAATTTCATTTTAAATTTATATTTTAAATACATATATCCGGTGAACACATGTGTAAGTTTCCATCAAATTATCAAAACTTTTACCATAAAAATGACTGTAGATTAATTTTATTACTTTGTATTATTTTTGTTGCTATTTTACCCTTAAAGATTTGATTAGTTGTTTCAATAATCATGTTTCCCCCTTTTTGATAAACTTTAATGCTCTGTAATCTTTAATTTTAATTAAAAGTAACTGGATTTTTAAAATTTTCGAATTTTTACTGCAAAACATCTTAGAAACACCGTATTGTAAGTTTTTTTTCTTTTTACCGATTGTTATTTAAAAAATGAAGTCCAGCAGAAAAAAAAATTAAAGAATAGTATTTTTTATAATTACTTGCAGTTTTTTAGATATGTACTCGTAATTAAAATAATATATTTACCAAGAATTTTTTAAAAAATGCACTTTAACATTTTACTGTAAAGTGCAATTACAAATACCCATTGATAAGTACATTTTACAGTGATGCGTACTTTTCAATTATATTATTATTATTTATATCTTCATTGTAAATAATTGTTTATTAATATTTTTTTTATTAATTTATTTTTATTTCCATTTTGTCCGAAGCAAAGATTCATTTTGGAAAAGAAATATTAGGGTGGAAATGTTATATCTTAAATACTTTATGAAATTGAATATCAAGTATTGAATTTGGATGCATACACGAGGAAAAATATTTTTTACAAATCATCTGTTTTAAAAAATCGATAAATCCTAAAAATTATACGAAGCCAAACAATAAATTAAAAAATAAATATAAATAAAGATAAATAAATAAAAAGTTTCTTTAAAGAATAAAGATTTAACGTGGTAATATCAACTAACTATCTGCAGCTCAAACTTTTTTAATAAATCAAAGTTCCTCATTTATTAAAGATTTTAATTTTGATTAAAGGCGACTATTTAAGAAAAATTGTTCTATTTTACTCAAAATTGTATTTCTAAATATTTCGCCCGCGTTCTTTTAAGTTAAATTCCATTAATTTCACGAAAAAGGGAAAGGCGAAATATTTTGAGTAATAACATGCAGTAATATAAAAAATACGTTCCCACACAAATTTTGTAATATTAATATGCATAGAGTGGTTCATTAAAAAGTTTGCACGGTGTCATAACGGAGAATACTAAGTACCCCTGTGAAGTCAGGTTTTTTTCTTTAATATTTTATAAATTGGTTGAAAACGTACTTGGCGTTAGTCAAGAATCTAATTAGTCAAGAATCTTGCCCCTCACCGCGAAGCGGGGGTTGTGAGATTGCATGTTACGCCACTAAGTTTGCAAATGTTTTAGTTTAATAACTACTTTCCATGCCTATTATTGATTTTTATCAAACGTTTTTTTATATTTGTTTTACATCCTCTACTATGGTCAAAAGTTTAGAAGAAATGCTACCTTTTACTATACTAAAAAAATATCTGAATGGAACATAGTATTGGCTTAACTTCAATATAATCCTATTATATAGTAGTCAGTATTTACAATATAAAAACAATGCAAACATAGAACGTACATAAATATATACCGTAAAATCCGGCGTATAAAGCGCACTTTTAACACAAAAAATAAAATAGAAATTTACGGGTGCGCGTTATACGCCGGGTATGAAAAATGATGGTTTCAAAGATGGAAAAAAGAGATGAGAATAGGAAAAATTAGTAGATCGAATAATGTTTATTCGAAAGAGATGAGATACCTAATGAAATTTTTAAAAAAAAGGATTCTGATTCTAAAAGTGTACTATTTTTTCAAAATCCTGGGATAATACCTAGAATATATGATTTAAAAACATACCAGATTTGTACATTCACACTTCTTGTTATTTCGTAAAAAAGGGGGTGCGCGTAACACCGCGAATATACCTAACAATTAAAAAATGCAGCTTGAAAGAATGGGTGCGCGTTATACTCCGATCTGCACCATACGCCGGATTTTATGGTATTTAATTTGCAGTTTCTTTGATTATAATGGGAAAAATTAAAGTTACTCAAAATGTATGTAAGCAAATAGTTAATATTAATGCGTAGTTGTACCATTATTTACATTAGTTCAGTCTTTTTTTAATTCTATATAAATATGTTATTGTATCATTTAAAATTGTGGAAAAATATCGTAAACTGATTAATCCTGAAGAAAAATATTAGAGTTTCCACAAATACTCCTCGAAAATTTTATCTTACTCTATGGTATATAAACGAGAATTTTTTACACACTCAATAATTTAAAACAAAAATTTTGCAAGTAACTGTTGAGAAATTAAATTATGCTACTACTAAACGGTTATGAGAATGTACTTACAAAGGCACACAATAAAAATGAAAGAATGAAATTTATTTTTATTATTTTGAAATGAAAACTTATTGCTAAGAATTAATACAACTTTAACCTTTTAGTGAAGTACTTTTAAAAATAGTCATTCAATAAATTAAAAATCACAGTTTTCCACTGCACTAAATTGGAACAAAAATAATTTATTTATAAAAGAAAGAATAAAAATATATCACGGTGTTTGAATAAAAGAGTACCAATCCCTCCCAATGTTTTTACGTTTTTCAAGCTTCAAAAACAAGTTTTAATTTAAAATAATGAGAAATCCGCAATAACTTTTCAAGTTTATTTTTAATAATATTGTTCTTCAAAAAGAATAAAAAATAGATTCCCAAGAGAAAAAAACTGCTATACAAATTATTTTGTATTTCATTTTAACAATTTCGAAAAAAATATTTCCAAGGTACTTTTTGTGACCATATTCCCGAATACAAGAAGACATTCAAGTGTGCGAAAATTCCAATGATATATAAAACTGTGAACTGGGAGAGTTTTTTTTCTTTATTAATGGAAAGTAGTTTGTTTTATTTTTCAACGTTTTATATCATGTTTTGCCACTTCTAATTAAATGAAACAGACTTTTTAAGAACAAATATTTCAATATGTTTACAAATACGGAAAATGTTAATTACTCTTACTGTTAATTTTTATATCACAATATAGAGATTTCACTACAAGCTAATTTGCTATTTTAATCATTAGTGATTTGTAATCATAATATATAAATAAACTCAAACTCAGCGGCGCAACTGTGATGAGGGCCAGGGCCTACAATGTCCATCCCTGGATATGTGACCATTGGGCGCTGAGGTATATGAGCAGATATCCAGATCAGGTGGTCAGACTGAAGTCAGACTCCAGTGTTAAAGTCCCAGTAGTGTTTGAGACTGCAGTTGGTGGAGAGTATGGAATGTTGGCGCGAATCAGCGTGGCTTCGGTAGGGTTAATGTGTTTTGGAGAAGAAGGTTTTTTGACCCCGTTGAGTGCGGTCAGAGAGAGGGAGACGGTCCCCTGTTTTGGAAGCGGAGGCGTTGAATTGTTTTGGACCGAAGGAGATGGAATTCCTTCGGCGAGAGAGCGACCACAGTCGTGGTCTGGTATAAGAAAGTAGAAGAGATAGTCTTTTGGGACTGTACTTGAAATGACTGATTTGAGAAACGACGGACATTGTATAGTTCGATTGTTATATTTAATCGAGAGAAGTTATGTTAATCAAGATTTAATGATATTTGTATTGATTGATTTGAGAAGTAATTGAGAAAGAAATAAAGTTATGACAGTCCCCAAGCAAGCTTGGTATTCATTTATCGACCCACTGCAGTAGGAAAGAAGGCTGAGTCAACCTTTTCCAGACGAGAATAGAACCCAGACCTTTAGTGTGGAAGCACGATACAATACCACTCGACCACTCTGGGCCTTTCTTCCATAATATATAAATATATTCTAATAGCATACACTTACTGACAGAAAACGCGTAAAGTAGTGTAAATGGTATACGCCTTTCTCAATAACTCAAAATAGTGAGTATTTATGAATGTCGCACAAGAAAGCAACACGAGGGCTATTGGTGAAGAAACTCGTAAATCTGAACTGTGGTCAAGGGAGGAAAACGACCCCTCTTGACTGCCACACCAATGTGAGGACTTCGAACGTCGACTGATTTAACAATCATCAAGCTTTCTACATGGCAAGTCTTCAGTGGCCTTAAGGCTTTACTTCATGAGAAGCCGACCATAACTCTTAAGCTACCACACGACTTCTTAACAACATAAGATTTTATCTTGGAAGAAACACAAGGAAATCCATTAAAGATTCGATCTTACGAAAATGACTGTAGTTAAGAAAATCAGCTACAATGTTCTTTTTTGCTTTGGAGCTTTTTTCATTTAACACGCTTATTCCTATGCGACTCCGAGTCGTCTCTGTACCCCCTGCATACCTTACCAGTTTGTCGGTCTGGTAGCGAATCCACCCTGTACATGTTATTTGTAAATCTGTTCTTATTAAGCGCATAACATTTTGCAATTCTCTTTCATTGTCACAAGCAAAATGAGTACTTCAAGTCCTTTTGTTGACGTTATTTTTTAAAATACCTTAAATGAAATCCTAAATTTGTTAAAAAATTGTGCCGTTATTCAATAGCATTTTCGGAAAAATGCAGCATACATCCGGACAAAACACAAAAGCAACTTTCTCGAAAATAAGTAACTTAACACAAATCTTTAAACTTCTGAGTCACTAGACTCCTAAATCTCTCTGATGTTTTCAATTACTGGCTATAAAATAAACATGTAAACAACTTTACTTTATCCAAGTTATTTGAATTTTCTTTAATGTTAACCTTTCACTAAAACCTCTTCTTTCGTCCAAAATATTTTGAGGCATTGGGATTTTCAGTTCACTTATGTTGACTCTTGAAAAGTAGTGGGGAAAGACACTGCTAAGTTTAATATACTCATCTGAAAATCCACTAATGCATAATCTGCCTTTTCCAGCGGTCTTCTCTTTGACTCAGCAGAATGGCTGACGCACCTGTTCGCACCAATTACGAAAACTGGCTGAACGGCATAATCCGTTCCTTTTCCCCTGAGTATATTTACATAAATGTAAAAGCATTCCAAAGAATGCCGAAGCACTTACACTAATGATACGGAAGAGAGTTCCGGTTTTAAAGTAATGCTCCTTCATAAAGTTTTCTGTAATATCTTTTAAGAAGGTTTATGAGTTGATAAATAAAGAGGTGGCAGCGGCTTTGATCGAAGATGAAAAGTCACTTTTCTCAGCTTGGGATTAAGACTTGGAAGATTATTGGGAAAATTATGATGTGTAAGTATATAACTAAGAGAATATAGTTTTCAAAACACAATTTTAAAAAACTTAAAAAAGAAAGAATACAAATTTTTTTGATAAATTGTTATATAAATATC
>BMAV01007690.1:25791-37450 GCA_019973955.1 Trichonephila inaurata madagascariensis
ACACCGTGTGAACATTCCAGTGTGTTACAAACGACAGCGAAAACTCATTGTTAAGAAAGTAGCGATGAAAGTAAACTTTACTCTTGTTTAAGAGAAAAAGGATACAATTCACTTCAAATGTGTTAATCTTTGAGCTGAGTGTAAAATGTTAAATGCTACTTGTATGTAATGTCCAAAAAATTCAATATTTAGTCCAGTTTATAAATTTATAAAAAAAAAATTTAATTTAAAACTAAACTGTAGTAAAAAATATTCTGATATTTTATAGCCGATTTGCGTTGCATATCTTTTTACTGCTATTGTAATACTAAAAAACTGTAATGAATACGTTCAAAAGTTACAAACGTTCATATTCTTTTTTCATTGAAAATTGTTACCATTTCAAAAAGGATCCCAGAAGTATAAGCTTTTAAACAAAATATCAGCATTTTCAAATTTGCAATACTTTACACAAACTCTAACGAATTGTTTTTATTTAAATTACTTAAAATACAAAGTTTTTAGCATTAAATTTACATTTTTCTTATTTTACGTTTCGAGTATCATATATATTATTAACTAAACTAGGATAATTTTTACCATATAAAATATTTATAACCATTTCTAGGCAGACATTGTATTTAACATGTAATCTACAATTACTTGTTTTATATATCATTATGAAAGAGAGAGAGAGTTATACAAATGAATCAGGAATTATACAATAAAAAACAAACCATTTATTAAAAATTATGCTGAAGTCAAATATATAGTAATATGGAATACAAATAATATTTTGAATAATTCAAAATTGTTTATAACGAAATATAGGTATTTTATAAAAGCTATTGTACTACTGTGATATTTTAGTAACTACATAATAATACTATAACTGTTTCATATATTTTGAAATTAGATCAACATATATTTTATACAGAGTTTTAATTACTTTTATGCTTAAATAAATTAATTCTAGGCTTTTATAACGATATGTAAAACGAATACATATGTAAAATAGTATGAATAGAATTACTTCTTGACAAACTTTCTAACATAAATTAATACCTATTTTAGAAAAATAGATTTTAATATTAATTACTTCCAAAAACTAATTAATGAAACAATTTTGAAATAACAGAAGCCTTTTTAATAAATAACTCATACTTGGTTTATTTTAATATACCATATGCCTTTGATTTTTATGTCTAGTTATTAGAAAAAAGCTATCATCTACGCCATGGCACAAAGAGAAACATTTGTTTTAATAGTTAAAAACTTGTGCTCCGATACACAAATTACTTGGCTCATTAACCATCATAAAATACTAATGACTTAGACGTTTTTTTTTTTTATTCTTCTCTCCTGCATATCATCATCATCAACGTAAATGATGATTTGATTTTCGCAACATTGAAAAAGAAAACTTCTTACGAAAATTTAACAGAATAATATTAACTTTTCTTCTACCTTCTTTATCTAATTGATCTTAAAAATTTCGTTTAAAGGTAGTAAATTAGTTTTAAATGAACCTTCCCGTAGCATATTATATATCCTAAAGATAAACAGATTTGAATTTTATAAGAATACTAGTTAATATATATAATTTGGACCTATAAAATACTAAAGCAACATATTGAAAACTAAATAGCACATTCACAGGATTTTGAAGAAAATAGTCGTATGATTGTTTCCCTTTATAGGATATTTACAAAAAATATCCTCAAAAAAAACTAGTAAATTAAATTTTAACTACAATTATGTCCAAATTTCTGAGGAAGTTTGATACGAAATTTTAAGGAGGTTTTTTTTTTTTTTTTGCCTGCCTATACAAAATCAAAAAAATGGGGTAAAAAAAAATATATATATATTGCCTAAAGTCTAAATGAGATATAGGACTCATATTTTAGTGTCAAACATTGCTTCGAAGTACTATACTACTAGGTAAACTTCCTATTTATTTGCTTAATAGCTTTCTCAGTGAAGACTATTGATATTGCTTTATAAAGTAAATTGTAATAATTTAGGAGGATACAGGTTGTGTGTTGTTGCCATGGTCCTTCGTGAAGAGAAGGAAAGAAAGCTGCCAGAGCCTGAGACAGGTTGGACTTCTAGACGTACGCCTGTCGTTGGCCATAGCCTGAAGCACCATACAGATGACAGTAAGATTTGGCTCGGTTCCTAGCCAATTTAGAGGAAAAACACCCTGGGGGACAGGGGCTTCTCATCTCTCTTCCCCATCTACCAACCTCACAAGAGGACTTGTGGCTTGACGGCTATTTAGAGTACCCGTATTCCGCAAAGGCACTATACATTTACAAACATCCGTGTCTTCTCCGGAACTCGAACTCAGGCTCTATGGCACATCAGTCAGCGTCGCTCACCACTATACCGAATGGGCGATAGTGTATTGTATATAGAGAAATAGTCTCCCGAGTATAATCTCTCTCTCTTTAAATATATATATATATATATATATTAAAATTCATACTTTTAGGATCAAATTTAAAGCAAAAGAACAAAGATATAAGCAATTTAGATGCAGCATACTCAAACCTTTTTATTTATTTATTTTTTATTTTTTTATTGAATGTGATACAAAAATTTGCAAAAGAGATAAGGGATTAATGGCAGAAAAGAGCATTCTTGGAGCAAGAAGTGTAGTGCATGTATTTAGAACAGTTTTATGGGGTTCAATGCCGTGGATACTTATCGAGACCCGAAGGTTGCGGGTGTAAGAGGGATTGAGCAGTGCTTCTCAAGCTTTCAGTATTTGCCACCAATATTCAATCACAATTTTCATCCCGCCCCCCTTCCATACAATTACAATGTATTGAATTCAATAATACTATACTTTGAAGCTAAGCCTACAATACGACTTTAACTTCTTAAGTGCCTCCGGCGTATATAAACGTCTCACTCAACCAAGGCGTTAATTTTCCCGGACGTATATATACGTCTTTCCGAAATACGATCTTTTCTGTCCACTGCCATTCATAAAATGTTTCCGAAGTCTCTGGAATGCAACAAAAAGGTCTAGACAGTATTTGCAAAGGATTTATTTATTTCAAAGGATGTTTTTGCTTATTTTTACTTTTTCACCCCTCCACTACATCACATACACACGCCTGCGTGGAAAACGGTAGCGTTGGGGAGTGATTCCCGTATCTTTTAATCAGCAGTAATGGGATTAATTATAAGCTGTTCAAATTATCAAAAGAAGAGTTAAATTTTGTAAATAATTTTATTTATGACAAGCCCATGGGGTCAATGGTGATTATTAAAAAAAAACTCATTCTTAACTTAGTATTCCGAAATTCATTATAAAATGTGGTGTGCAGTATACTTATACATTTTCAAGTGTATTACATCAGTGTAAATGTGTATTTATTTCTTATTAAGTTAAAATGCCTTTTGATTGTTTCATTTCATTAAATTAATAATTTTTTAAATAATCTTTTGTTTTCGACTTTTCAATATGCTCAGGCTCCCCTCGTAGAGTTATCACACCCCTAGGGGGCGCGCCCCTCAGTTTGAGAGACGCTGGGTTTGAGGAAGAAGCAGACATGATCTTAGAAATAGCTACTTTTATTGTATGTTTGACACTTGAGGAAATATACAATTTTATAGATTAACCCTGGGAGTGATCTGAAATCCCAATCCCTAACCGGATATACAGGATTATTGAAATTTACTTATATGGAACTGAAGCGCTTTGTTATGATCCATTTTGAAGCCAGATAGCTGGGTCAGCTCCAAGATTCTCACATATTCAATGACAAGTACTTAAATAGTAGTTAGATTTGCATTAATTTAAGTCCTTGCTACGGAAAGTGGTTTGTAAACTAAAATCCCAGTTAAAGAATATTTTTCCAAATAGGATTAGAAGAACCTGAAAAGTACCCGTTACAATCTCTAACAAGAAATGTGTCCCTTTTGAACTATAATGCATTGTCGGCATCGACTTTCCCAGCTGCCAATGAAGTTGTTGGGCATGGAAATAGAAAGCAGTTCTAGTTCCAGCTCACGTAACAACCTTAGAGCAAGACTGAAAATCGAATCGTGTCTACCAAGATAGTCCCAAATATGTTCTATCGGATTTAGATTTGGAGATTGTGCTGACTATTTCATTAACTCGACTGTGGTGTTCAAGATAGTGTCTTCAATTTGCACTGCTCAGTAAGGACACTTACTATCATTTATTAGAATAAATTCTTTACCAACAGCGATATCTATGTGGACAGTGATCAAGGAACTCGTCTCGATATCTCACATCAGTCACAGTTTTTCTTTGAAGAACACATGTTGAACGGTATTACCACCTAGAGATATCACTGTCCGAACTATGACTGTAACAACTATGTTACTGTGTCTCTTGATATTGTTGGATTAGTTGTACCAAGTGAGTTGCTCCCTCCAAAGAAACATATACTCTGAATCACTCTCCAGTGTGAACTTGGATTCGTCTGTTAAGAGTACAAATGACTATTATTGCTTGGTTCAGGGAAGATGTTAATGTGCCCAATATCAGTGGGAACATCTGAATCGTCGGTTCAAAGAAAAACACACAACGGCCGTCTTACATAGGGACCTGTATTAAAAAGACGTTCTCGGACCACAATTGTGGATATTATTGTTTTGGGTGAGACAAAACTAGCAGCAACACAGCATTTATTTTACTTTGGGCCGCGAAAAAGCTAAAACCCAAATATGGTCCCGGTGTTGTAACTAGTGGTTAATCTACAAAACATCATAGTTACACAAACTGTCATAGTTATATCTCTCACAGTCATAGAAGTGTGTTAGCTGAGAGCGATATATTTTAGAATGGTTCTTCGGAGTAATATCCATCTTTGAACAAGTAAACGTCTTATACAGAACGCAAAATGAAAATTACCAGCTGCCCTACTGAAAAGCTAACAACTGAGCTCCTGATACATTAAAATGAATAAATCATAGTCAAAGTCGATCTGTGACACTACTTAAGGCAGATATAATGGGTTTAAGGTGGTTCAAAACATCACTAGTAATCACGTACCAACTCAAACAAGAAAAACATGTGTATAACAATTAATTCGAACAGTATATTTTTTTCCCTTAAATAAACATGCTTCTTATAAAAAGTTAGTAATTTATTTAAATTGGTGTGATTCCATTAGGTATTTTTCAGTTTAATAATTTAATAGCTAATATTTATAAAACATATTCATTTTTTTGTGTAAAAAAAAGACATATTTGCAATATTTCTAAGTATAATTGCGCTTAATTTTCCAAATTAATTTAACATTTTTTAAGAATTCATTTCAGCTTTTTTCGGAAAACTGAATTCCAGAAATTTAGAAACTTATTATTTGCAATTTTCTTCTTTGTTTACTTTACTACGAGGCTTTATAAAAACACCAAAAGGGTTTTAATTTTTCAAAATTATTTTGTAATCTTAGCATCAAACAAATTTAAATCATTTACACACTGTATGCAAAGACAGAAATATTATATTAGAGAACTTCATTTCCTGAAAAGGGACTTTTTTTCTCTGCACAGACACACAAAAAAAATGCTGGTACTGCTTTAAAAAACTTTATTTCTTTCTTTTTTCCAATTATTATGCATGATTTGGTATTAAGTAATATAATCAAAAAGGAATTTCCCAAGAAAATTCAAAATATTTAAAATTTGTATTGTTAATTAAAGTTTGGGAGAAGAATCACATTCGTTCAACATTTGAAAATCAAAGTACAAAAAATAAAGTTTATTCGAAGTTTAAATCAAAACAAAACATATATATATATATATATATATATATATATATTTATAGTAAGCAAAATTTTTAAATCATTTATTGCGTTTTTCATTCGTTTAACTATTTTCAGATTTTTTATTCCGAAATTAATACTTTTTGCCTTGATGTATTAACCCGAAAAAATTGCGGAAATGAAAAACTCCTTCCCAAAGTAAAATGTCTTGTTCGAAAATATCAGAAACTCTCTAATTGAAAGAAAAGTTTTTCAAAAATATTTATATAATCCCATTATTAAACTATTGCTTATAAGGACTTAAGAGATTGCGAAACAAAATGAAAAAACATACTCGTACAATTAAAAAATTAAGAGACGTGCATGTACGTAAAAATAATAAGGCATAATAAAACAAATTTTCTTAGAATTTTCGTAAAATTTATCGCTGTTTAAACAAAAAATTTAAGCTCCTAGAAAAACAAAATATAAAGTTGGAAGATATAGCACTTAATGGAAAGATAAGCATCCTCAGGCAAAAAAGAAAAACCTCTCTATTAAATTAGAGGATACTCTTCCAAAATAAAATAACACCTGCGTCCTGCATATAAATTAATGAACCAGAGAAAAAAAAGATAACTTTCTTCCTATATAAAAATAACCGAATATTAAGAACGTTAAAAATGCCCGTAGCAAACGCGAAAGTTTATATGATAAAAGCAGTTACAGGAAATCTATGGAAAGCTAATTCATAATTACATTCACTACTGAATTATTAAGTATTCAAGAATTCATTAAGCATATATTTTCAGACAATATTCACTCTAATATTTTTAACATTAATCATTGTTTCAAATTTTACTAGATTAACCAATTCATATAATAATGCATTTGAAACTTTTATTTTAATAAATAATACTGTTCTTCATAATAATGTGACAAGTTGATTCTTATTTTTGATGCATTTTTTTAATTTTAATTTTGAAAGATTCTTAAGTGAATTTTCAAATCTGGATTTTAAATGCCACACACAAAAAGCTAGAAATCCTTTAAAATATTTAAAAACTTTAAGCCTGAGGAATTTTTTACTCATGAAAGAAAAAACGATATCTTATTACATTGTGAAATGTATGAAAGAAAAAAATATTGTGCAGAAAATTGTTACATAAATACATGTGATATAATATTGTCATGCGTAGTAGTATATACAATATGGGTTCCCAAAGGGGCTATAATGAACTCATGGGGTCCTTGTGAATGTAAAGGAGGAGGGCAGTGTAAAATTAAAATTAATTTGTAGGTGCGTGGACAATGTTAGTAAGTCCACGAAAAATTAATATAAAGTAAAATATATGTAACTCACTTACAATAAGTGCATTAAGTATAAGTTATGACAAGCACCGCATGAAGGAAGTCGGAAGGATCAGGTGTGTGGCCACTTATGCAAGTTTCAACAGTAAAATAATTTCAAAAAATGCTACACTCAATAACTTGTCTAAGGTATGGCAATATAAAAAATTCGTTCATATATTTGAAAGTTTTGTTTCGTTTTTGTGACTGATCCTGATATGTGAAAAGAATGCAACCAATTTTTTCATAATTTCGTACAGAAAGCAGTATTACCTCCTTTGTATTATTAAAAAATAGCAATCTCATTGGCTCACCCATCTCGTTGACAAAAAATGTATTTCTATATTTTAATGCACAAACGTTATAATTTGAATAAATACTACTTTAGATATCATAATGTTTTATTTATACTTTTTTCCGTCAACGTTTACCATTCAAGTCACAAATGTAAATTTATAGTTTTTATATTATGCATTGAGGTAATTTTTCACTTGAAGGTTAATGGCTAAGCCTTTGGTATGATATAGAGTCCATGGGCACAATAAGTCTGGAAAATACTGGCACACAACAATGCAACAAAAATTCTGAGCTCAAAAATTTGTTTATTTTAATAATTTTCTTATGAAAATCTCATTCACGTGGAATAGATATACAACGGAAATCACTTAACACGAAACTGAGGGTACTGAAATGTTTTCGTGTTAAGAGAATTTCATGTTAAAGAATATTTTACAAAAAAATAAACATATATTCAAGAAAATTAAGTTTATTAGAGTACATTTTATTTACATAGGTACGTATATATGCATTTATATACTAAAAATAATTGAAACAAAAACATTCACAAAAGCTTTGTGAAATTTAATACAAAATTTTCAAGTTTATGAAAAACAAAATATTGATTATATTTTTGGAAAATAATTCGAAATTTTCTTTTCATTATCTTTTTTATCACATTTCACGTTCCTCTTCAATTCGTATGATAGGGAAACAGGAGTTGCATAATTCATTTCAATCTCTTCATCGGAATCAATGATATTTTTCGATCTTTGAACAAATTCCAAAATGTCTTTTTCTACCATAATTGGGTCTGCACACAAAATTATCAGCATCTACTGCAACGAATTCTTCCGATGATACAGTAGGATAGTTCAGTAATACGGCTTTCTCAAATTTCGTATGATGTTTACTATAATTTATTCATTTTCAGAAGGGAAATCTTTTCGTGTTAAACAATTTTCGTTTCGTGTGAACAAAAAAATATATGAAAATACATAGTAGTTTGTAGGGACCGTTGTATTATTTCGTGGTAACATAGATTTCGTTTTAACCTCTTCAGGACGGGGCGGTTTTCTACGAGACGCTCCCTAGGGACGGGGTGAATGCGTAAGGACTTGCACTTCAAGACGTCGCTAAGTCTAACTTAAAAAAGAAAGCATAAATAAAATTTCAGACCTAACGTTGTAATTTTTGGTACCCTTTTAAATTGCTACATAAGTTGTCTGTTACATCAAAACTAGAATGTAATAACGTTTTTCCTTTAATTTATATGAAATTATATAAAAAATATCACTTACATTGGGAAATAAATTTTGTAAGCGCTATTCAATTTTTTCCAAAATTTTCATTGACGAAACATTAATAAACTATCAAATTAATAAAATAAAATTATGACAAAGATAATTTACAAAAAGAAATAGCAAAATTAAAATGAAGACTGAGTGTGAAAAATCTCGAAGCATGGAGAAACGGTAAGTCCTACATTGTATAATTTGCATGCATAAAATGGTTGTTACGGTTTTTTTTATTTATTTACACACGGTTTGTGACTATACACTTTGGCTTTTTTCGACCTTTTTGTTAAATATTAAGGTTAGGAAAATGCTTTCAAAATAATCAAATAATAATCTGAAATCAAGGTTTTTGAAATAAGAAAAGTACGCGAAATATATCCGAAAGCAAAAAAACTGTAACAGAAAACTGACGCTAAAACTCAAACACACCCCTGTTATGAAAAAAAAAAAATTGGGAGAGTTATTAGAAACGCGAATGTTTTATATCGTGGAAATTTTACGACATTTGTTTACATTTCGATTACCCCCCCCAACTCCCGCTGACGTGCACAAAATATCGAATCCCCACAGGCAGAATATAAACTAACTGAAGGTCAGGTTACTCTAGCTAAAGTTCGATTTCAATATAATGGACATAGGGTGCCATCTAGTGGTCATTAAAAACGTTTCAGCTGAAAAGTCAATTTGCATCGCCTGGCCTATCCCCAGCACCTTTGTAAAATGCACATTTCACCACCCGGCCATGAGATGCGCCCGGGGAAGGGAAAAGCATATTTGTACTGCCGTCGCGAAGGGATTAAGCATTTTCTTGTTAAACGTATTTCAATGTATAATGTAAGTTCAAAGAAATCAAAACGTTATTGTTATTTTCTGCCTACGCTTAAGTACAGGAGTCATGATTTAAAACCGCATGAAAGAATTAACTTCTTTCTGCTCTCAAAAGGAAAAAGTTGATTGTCAACCGGTGATGAATAAGGAAATGTAAATAAACGCCGTCTCATTTTTTTTTGACAAAATAACATAAATTTACTTAACACTAATGCAGCGTTTCTCAAACTAGGGGGGACACCACTCTACAAGGGGGCGCGAGCATATTGAAAAGTCAAAAACAAAAGATTATTTGATAAAAATTATTAATGTATGGAAAATAAACAAACAAAATACGTTCTGACATAATGAAAAAATAAAACACACATTTACACTGATATATTACACTTATAATTGTATCAGTGCGATACAAAATGTATTTTATAATTAATTTAACAATATTAAGTTAAGAACATGTTTAATAACTAACAGTATCCCATATTCTCATATATAAAAATTATGTAAAAAAATTAACAATTATTTTAAATTTTGTATGATTTATGATTAACCCCTTAAATGCCGATAAAAAAGTTACTCGATTCGCCCCCAATGACCCGCTTTAAAGGGGAAGGAATAAAAAACAAAAATTTCTCTAAAAAAAGTAGACTTCAAAATACTGTCAAGGTTCTTTTTATTGAATTCAAAACCCAAAATTTTATGTATAGCAATGCAAGAAAAGACCGTATTCGGAAAGACGTATATATTGGTGCGTGGAAAATATTGCTTTGGCTGAGCGTGACGTTTTATACGCCGGGGGATTTAAAAGGTTAAAGTCTTATCGTAGTTTCAGCATCAAAGTTTTGTATTATTGAGTTCAATACATTGTTATTGTATGAGGGGCGTGTTATGATTCAATTTTTCCAATATTAAAACTTTGAGAAGCACTGCGCTAATGCATGAAATTTTGGGTTTTTTGACGATACCAAAGGGGAAATAGTCCACAAGATTCAATAACCCTTTAAATAAGCACCCAAACCCCCCAAGGCCTACGAAAGCAAGGCAAAAAGTGCCAAAGTCACCTGACGTTAACGGTAATCGCAAAAAACACCAATACGGCGCTGACGTAATCATCACCAATCCCATCGACGCTACACCCAAAGCACAAACGCGGCGCAAAGCATTGGTATTTGACAAGTACATCGCAATAAACACTCCCTATTCTTATTGATATCATTGTTTTTTGACCATCCATATTTTGTGGGGCTCTCTACTCTCCCAATTATTCCTCCGTATTATTTCAGTTATCCCGAGAGGAAAAAAAAACCCCGAAAATAACATATTTTGATCCAAAACACATCGGGAGAATCAGAGCTCCTTCAAACAGAATCATTGAGAAGTGGATAAACAACGGAATCATTTTGTGACTGATTTTTATATGGTTGTTGAAAAGTATTTGGGGGGAAAAACATGAAATATTTTTAATATAGCCATTAAATTCAAAAATAAGATTGGTGTATACTATTTTAAGAAGGGACAACCTTTGGGTACTAAGCATTTCTCTGAAGTTTGAACGCAAATTCTTTTTCCTCTATAATAGGTTTCTATTCACTTAACATTTGAGTTTGTGAATAATTTTTGTTAATTATTTTTGCTCTGTACAAGAGTTTTCTACCAGTTTAACCTTTAGGTTTGAATAATAATATGTACCCGATACTATAAGTAGAAAGATATATATATGATTAGGTCTCAAAATTAATTATTAATGAATTATCCTTACCTAATACGTTATTTTCACATATTTTGAAATCTTAGTGCATTTTTCTCTTTATTCTTTATAATTTTTTCCCTTTGGGCTTAAGTAAATTCTTTAAATTATAAGGTACATTTGTTGAAAGAATTTACATTTAAAAGATGAAACTAAGTTAAAATGAAACAATTTCCTATTAAACGCTATAATTCACAAACTGAATATTGCTGATTACACAAATTGAAATCATATTTTGGAGGACCTTTCAATCATATCATATCTTATTATTCTCTTAAATTTACCATAATACTTTAATAATTATATTAACTAACTGAAGAAGAGTTTTGAATAATTTATTTTAATATATTTTTCATTAGGCTTAGCACGCAGTTGCGTGCGTGTGTGTGACTCATTACATAGAAAATATTTTATATCTCCCTCTTTGCCCCTATTTTACTTGTTTTAAAAAAAAA
>BMAV01007691.1:16835-46916 GCA_019973955.1 Trichonephila inaurata madagascariensis
ACTCTCTGGAGAAGTCTTTACTTTATATAAGCAAAAATATTATTATTTTAGGAGCATTTTTTATAAAAGGAGAACATTTCGAAAAAAGGTTATTCTAAGTTAATTTTTTGCCAAAATATTGTACTTAAATAATTTTTTTTGTTAAAATGTCCTTAAAACAATTTTATGCATGTATTCTAATCTAAGTGACACTAAATATCATGAATATTATCAATTTAAGTGCTTTTTAAAATCACGGTTGCGAACGTAGTCGGATACCTTAATAATCTGTGTTTCTTACCTTTAACTGAAGAAATTTCATTTCATTTTAATTCTTAATGCAGCATATTTGTTTTCCCTAGTTTTTTCGCATTTGATACTTTTACAGTTAATTCATATCTTATTACAGAAAGTACTCTCGGAAAAAAAAAAACATTTCAGAATAACTTTTTCTTAAAAAAAAAATTATACAGAAGACCTTTACTTTTAAAAATAAATTATTACAATCTAAAATACAATACTGTACACCAAAATTCAAAGCGTTAGTAATCCATGCTCAAAATGCGGCGTTATTTTAATTGAAAGTTGTTTGGAAAAATGTGTTAGCATACTATCATTTTTTTCCATTTACAAATCACTCATTGTTTATACTCTCACAATTAGGATCAAACCCTCATAATAATTATATAAAGTTTATTAATCTCTTTTTTTTAAAGTAAAATATCTTTGAAATAATATTGAAGCAGTTATTTTAAGATTTAAATAAATTTGAAAAAAAATTGCCATTTGTTTTGATTTTTCTTCTTCGTCATGCTTGAACTAAGAACAAATATGCTAAACGAAGCCATTACGGCATATTATTGTTGCCACATTCGTGAGAAAATAAAATTTTTCTCTTTCTATTTTGTTGACCTACATGTCAACAGTTTACCTCTTATTCTCTAACATGACATTGAAATTAAAGTTTAAGAGCTCTCTCAAGGACAAATGCTTTGAGCAAATTATCTTACTTTCGAGTAATTCTTTTGGCTAAATAAGGATTATGAAAGACTGTCAAAATATTTTCCATAATACACTACATTTTTTTTAACTGTAATGCATGTTGTAAAAGTAAGGGTTATTAGAAGTGGCAACTCTTTTTTTCAAAAGCTTTAGTTCAAAATGCGAATGTTTTCTTGATTCTCTGGTCGCTAAATTTGATAGTGATATACACAATTATTTTAGTTAAGCAACAGTAAAATGGTGTAATAAGGATGACTTTTGGCTAGCTAATATACACTAATGTTATTAACATACATCACAGCTCAGAAAAAAATTCGGAAAGGAATATGTATCAGGATACGTGACGATATCTGCTGCTAGTCCTAAGGTTAGGATTAGATTCACTATGAGTCCTCTAGGGGGCGTTGTTGAACCCGTTGCTATTTTATATTTATAATGTATAATTGAAAAATCATCGGATATAAAATACAAGCTGAGTTATATATACTGTTACAGAGTATAATTTCTTAAAAAAAAACCCGATATATTTTACGAAAAAAAGTTATTATCTTGATCAAAATTATTCGTTTATTCTATGCTCCAGAGTAAAATCCTAAAAGAACTAAGCATTTAATTTTTTCGTTATAACCTTTTGTTCCACAACTTCATATTTTTCTCTCCTTATATATATAAATACAAATTAAAATGTTGTATCATATACACATTAATACAGTACGGTTTTGGTAATATTATAGAAGCATTTTCCTATCCGGAAAAAAAAATACATTTGATGGTGTTTTTAAGAGTCACGCGATGTAGCAAAACAGCTTGATGACCAAAAAATTGTAAATTTATGTTAAGTTCTTGACAACCCCCATTGGAAATAATTTGAACTGTTGCCCTCTAAGTCCAGCTATTCTTCAATATCTTCACATAGCTTAGCATAGTGTGTCGTAACAATTAAAAGGTAGCAAATGAGATGTCATTTCTTATTGTAGTTGAGATTTTTCCAAGGATGCATTGCAATGGAAACATTAAAAAAAAAAAATACCCCGTGATACAATTCTTTATGCAGCTAGAAATTTAAAATTAGTAGAAAAGTAAAATAGGAGGAAAAAAGAATTACAAAAAATTGCATAACTTTCTTTCCACATTCGATTTCTTTTCTTTCTTTCTTTTTTTTTTAACAGAGAGTGGCAGAGCTTGTTTGTGTTGTTCTTTTCTCTCGTTCGATTCTATGCATGGAGCTTTTTTTCATATTATGCCTGTTCAACGCATATCAGCACCGAGAGTAATTTTGCAAAAACTGGAATTGTATTGAAAAAACCTGTATATATTAAAAAGTGCCCAATAAAGTTTAATCTTTTAAAAAATGATACGGATATAATTCCAGCAATTTTCAAATTCTTTGTTCAGAGGCACATTATGCAATTGCATTATTTTTTTTTTCAAATCAGACTCTTAAAAAATTTTGAAATAAGGAAAATTGTTTCTTAAAATATATTAATCAACTTAATATTTTAAATAAATATTTTACATTGCCTATTTATTATCATCACTAAATAGGCCTATTTATTATCCCCATAGCCGGCTGGGTGGTGTGCAGTCGGTGGATTTTCGGTGCAGCAGAAAATCGACGGAGACCCTGTCGTATGATTATACGGCATGTAAAAGATCCCTAGAGTGTCTGTTTGGCTTAGGTGATCTCGGCAAATTTAAATCCTCGTACAGATTCGCATCGTCAGAGCTCAGGAGCCTCTCTCTATGAAGGAAACGGGGCGTCAAAATTACCTGCGGCGATTGGTATCCACCTACATGGTGCCGCGTTAAAAAGAGATACCAATTTCCTGGAATGTACTAGGTCTGCAATGGTAAAACACCAACCCACAGCCCTTTAGAAAAAAAATTATTATCACCACTCTGCTTGCTATCATAAGAAATCAGTTTAATCCTTAAAAAACGTAAAACGATAAAGAAATTCTGTGTGTCTAACATTCTTTTAGGATTTAAATAAAACTCATATCAAATCAAGTATACTTTTTTACCTGGTGGTTGACTTATTACCTCTATTTATAAATCAAGAATCCAATAAATGTTTGAAATATATTAAATCAATTATAATTAACTATGGGTGCACCGTTTTGTGTGTTGTGGTCGTTAAAATTCTTTTAAAATCTTCAAAGGATGTCTTCTTAAAGTGGTTTCTTTCTAAGGGTTTTTGTTTAACGTTAAACGAGTTTGATATTGCACCATTATATCGATTACTATCATTATTTTATCGCATCCCTTGCTGAACATTTCTTTCTTTATTATTTCCGTTCTGCGCATGCACACACATATAACTTTTACATAACAACAAATGTTAGAATAGAATTAACTTAATTTTAATTAGATTTTTTCATCAAAGTTCTGAAAAATCTTCTCGTTACTAAATGAGTTCGACAGTAAGTTTAACTAAACAAGCTAATTTTGTAACGAAATAGAACTTGCTCTGATCCTTTTGAAGTGTGAAATCAAAATTCTTTATTTAATTTTTTTGCACTCATTTATTTTAGTAAAAAAATAATTGTTACGTCATCAGTGCACTGTAGCGCCATCTGTAAGAAAATTTGTAAAAGTTGATACAGTCGAGGTGTACCCCTACAAAAGCGGGTGCACGAATAAAGTAGGCTTAGCGTTGCGAAAGACTGAGTTTTTATCTAACCAGAATAATACAATGATATTGACTTGATATTTCAATCATGGAAGATAAATCTTATTTCAAATGAATGACTATGTTCGAAACCGTAATTTTGAAAAAAGCACATAAAATGAACTTTTTTTTTGATATTTAGTGTCAGTTGAATTAGAATATCGGTTAAGAACATTATTGCAAGAAAAAATTATTTAAATGCAATTTTTTGGCGAAAAACGAAGAAAGAATGATATATTTTAAAAACATTCTCCTTTATGATAAATGCTTCAATAATAATCAAATTTTACCTATATATAGCAAAGACTTCGTTACCGGGATTGAACTAAAATTTTTTGAAAAATATAATTTAGAAGTGGATTTACTCACATTTTATTTCGGCTGAATAGAGAAATTTTAATTTTTTTAAAAAAAACCCTTTATTATTTCAATTGATCATAACTCTAAAAATAATATGAAATTTTCAAAATTTTTAGTTCATCCGGGTATAAGAGTCTTTCCTATCTATATATAGGCAAAATTTGATTATTATGGGAGCAATTTTCATTAAATAATGTTTTGAAAATATGTCAATCTTACTTCGTTTTTCGTCATAAAATTGCATAGAAATAATTTTTTATTATATTAATATTCTTAAAACAATTATATACCTATATTCTAACTCAACTTGCCCTAAATGTCAAAAAATACTTCATTTTAAGACGCTTTTTCAGAATCATGGTTCTGAATGTAGTCCCCTTAAAAGAAAAACCATTAATCTCCAAGTAACGCCATATTTCAGCAAGTTATCAACAACAAAAAAATCAACTCATCATTTCAAAATTTCCTTAAAAAAAACGTTACTTTTATATGTGTATTTAAAAACCAGGCATATTTAAACGATAGTCTGTTGTATAATTCTCATTTTGAGAGAAAGAAAATAAACCTGAATAGAATTTCCCAAGATTTTCTCCAGCCCATGTCAATTATGAGTCGTTGTGTATCATTTTGATATGCTCCATTGCAGAAAAATGTAGGATAGACGTTTTTTTGAAAGAAACACCTGCCATTGAAGCTAATAACTGTTCCACTGATGTACTGACAGGTGCTACAGGAAGGGAAGCATTAAGAAAAATTATTTATTTTTTTAATGAAAGTATCATATCAATCATGTAACATATCAAGATCATTTTTTTCTTTACTTTAAATCAGGAAACGATAAATTTCACGTATTAATGATATTTTCTTATTTTAACTTCAACACAGGTTGAAGAAGGGAGTCTACACTTGTAATTAATAAATAAAATTTACGTCTTGATTTTTCATAAAGGCTTGTCTGACATTTATAATTGTAGTCCTTTACATAATTATATTTTGTATGTTTTTACATAAAAATAATATGAACATAAATATTCCATTTACCATTAAAAGCAATCCATATTGACCAAAAGGTCTGGAAATATTTTACCATAAATTTATTATGTACTTTTCCGTTTCGCCGGCGTAGGCGAAAAAGTCGCCAAAAATGATACAACTGACGCCAAACAGAATATTCCCGCTGGCAGTGCCAGCTTATCCACTGGGCGCTTGGGGAGAACGCCCAGGGGTCCGGATAAGTTAGACTTAAACAGATTTTCTGGTTATAAATTTCGATTAGCCAGTGCCAAGGGGCCCTGTAGATCTTCTTCACCCAGGGCCCAAAATGAGCTTAAACCTGCACTTCCCGCTGGTAATCTTTAACCACCCCATTTTTAAAACTAGGCTTGGTTTTTCTTATCAGTGACATCTTTTACATAATGTATCAAATTTGGATGAAAAACCAATGAGAACTAATATTTATTAATATTATTTATGTGTATATTGTGTGTTGTAGCCAATAACATCAACTTGGCGAGATTTGCGCCAACGAAAAGAAAAGTACCATTTATTATGTAAAATGTTTTGCAGCATCGAGACTACCAGAATAAGTATATGTATTTTTCATTGAATTAAAATAGTATTATTCTTTCTTTCTTTTAGCGAATAAAAGCTATGTACTGTAAAATAAATAAAAATGAAAAGAAGTATTCCTAATTTCAGATTGACACGTTCAATCATTAATATGTAAAACAGCAGACCGAAATTATGAAAAATAAAATAAAAAGAGGTTAACTGTTTTTAAATAATTAATATGATACCGGAAATGTGAAAATATTCTTAAGAAAATTAAAATGGTATTTCCAGTCACTTTAGAATATTCATACTCTATTTATCATTTCATTTTTTTCTTCATGAATTATATTTGAATAAAACAAAAGAAAATTATTTTCAGTAGGAAACAGCTATATGGATAGATGATAATAACAAAAAAAAAAAAAAAAAAAAAAAAATGAAAAAAAAGTAAAATTTGCACTCTTACATTAGATTTTATAAATAAAAAAATGAGGCAGATGTATCAAATAGTTTAATTTAACTGTCATTTTTCTCTCTTTACACACGAGTGATATAGATTGGCAATTATTTCCAACACATTTTAAAAACTTTTTTTACATTTTGGAAATTTATAGTTGGGATTAAAATATTTCAACTGGGGCACAAAGTCATTGTTCTGTATTAAATTGTTGAGAGTTGAGTTATAATCGAAACATTGAGATGTTATTATGAAATCCCAAAATCAAACCTTTTAATTAATGTAACCCTGAAGAGCGCTGGTCCAATTCTAAACTAAATATTGAAGATTCGGGGGTGGGTTCAATGAAATCTCCTTTAGTGTAACAATCATACATTATTTCCTCACCCGGTCTGTACTAAATACAAATGATCTCTAGAGGGCGCTTCTGCTGCTTGGGGCAGTCTGTTATAGTTATTATTACAAGAGCGGCTTACAACTCTTGATTATTTTGATACCACAGAAAAGACTCGGTAATAGCTTCTTTTCTTTCGGAAGACAGACCCTTGAGAATTAGAATAATCTTAAATCTGGAATATTATCGGAAAACGATTAAGAACTTCAGAGCTGTTTCTTGAAAAGAGATGTTTCTTTTCCTCTATACTCATTTTCTCAACGAGTAAATAACTTATTTTGAAATAATGAAAAAAAATTGCGTAATGTTATTTATCTTCCTTATAATAATGAACAGTTACAATCCTTTTTTTTTCAATTCCTACTACTAACTCGCACTCTCTCTATATTTATTTATTTGTTTATTTATATATCTTGGTGGAATTTTCAATCGTTAATAAAATACATTTTAAAGCGCTCAATTGAGCTGAAATTTTATATACATGATTGTTTTAGATGACAATACAATTTTATATACATGATTGTTTTGGATGACAATACAATTTTATATACATGATTGTTTTGGATACAACAATAATTTAACTATAATTAATAAAAATTAATTGATTAAAACTAATTATTTAAAGAATTACAAATACAGCCACGTTGGCATCATTTTTTGGTGACTTAGCGACAATTTTGTCGACTTGTGTCAAAACTTGAAAAGGTTTTTTCCTCACGTCTTAAAGCATTCAGTTGAACTGAAATTTTATATACACGATTGTTTTGGAAGACAATACGATTCTTTAATGATAATGAATAAAAATTAAATACCACTTAATGTTGTGATTCTGTCCGATGTATATACATATTTATATTAATTGTTTCTATTTAATAAAAAGTATCTAAAATAAAATTTTTCTTTGATCTAAGTAGGAATTGACTTAATTTTTTTTTTATATTACTTGTTAAATAATACACTTCATAAGATGATTCTAACAGGATTTTAATTGTTTTTCCTTGGTTAGATAGTTCGTAAATATTCATTGATGGGATTAAAATAACTTAACAATTAATTCAACTGTTTGCATAAAATCCCACCCACACAGAAAGAACATAAACACCATTTAAACAATTTACTCACAGAGTTAGACAGCAAAAATCAAGTAACGGTTTCATAAATGCCTTCAGTGTAAGCATTCCATTTACTCCATCATATGAATGTTGTGATACCGCCCCCTATGGTGACCGTATCTTTGATTGTCAGCGTGAGCTAGAGGTGTAGGGTTTGCAAAAGGAATAGACATTTTTATAATTCTTAATATGACTTTATTAAGAATGGAACTTAAATGTCTAACATTTTAGATAATATTATTTAAGCGAGAATCTATAATGAACAAACACACAGTAATAGTTAAACCGAATCGCGTAACTTAGACCACTTTAAATATTTAATCCGCCTACTCTCACTTCTAATAATATTACAAGTCCTAATATCAAATAATCAATCCTACCTTAATCCAAATTTAGATTCAATTTTGTGAAGAGGCGTCTGGGCGTGAGTGCAATGGTATGCATGCACCTTAACCTAATGGTTTATCTTTAAGGTAACTTCACAATTGACTGTCAATTCACGCTTGTATCTCTTTCACACATAACATTCCTCAAATTGCCATATGACTTATTGAAACTTCTGTTATTTAAAAGCTATCTTCTTTGTATTTCTTTTTCACATTTCGCTTCTTGGGTTTTGGTTGGAAAAGAGTTGCCATAATCTTGGACCCCAAAGAACCCAGAGGTTATGTTAAAGAAAAGACGCGTGAGCCCGTCACAATGTTTCAGAAATTGTTTTAGGAGAGATTTTGTTGTATCAGACATTCTTGCCGAAATTCTTTTCGAAACAGATCTCATGCTCTTTTTAAATCGTTTGTTTTCTACTTTGAGTAAATTTAATTTGAAAACTACAAATTCAAAACAAGGGTTATCGACATTTTACTTTGCTTGTAAACCCACGTGTCCTAATTTTAGGTATGTCGACCGCTGGTTACGCGCATCTATAATTTATTTGTGCAAATACCTTCAATTTTAAGCCTTAAAAAAACTTAATTTTAAAAAGAAAATAGTAGAATAAATATTTTAAAAAAATTGAAACTTTATAAAATTGCTGAAAATCGATATTTTTTTTAAAAAAAGATTTATTATTTGGAGGGGGAGGGGGCTCAGTTGCTCCGTTGCTCATTTCAAGAACCCTACTTGCGTGTACCCATGCATTCAATAGCAAAATAAATAAATAAATTTCTCCCCAATAATGCCGGTTTCACTCTAATGATGTCAATAGTTGAATTTCTAAAAAGAACCACCCCCAGGGGTTACGACTCAGTGGGGCTTAACAAGAGCCGATCGGTCCGCGCCAGGTGCCGAATTATACTAAGACGAAATACACCAACAGGTACCATTATTCCCGAAGCAATTACATCAGACTGATAGACTTTTCCTAAATTAATTACTACTTACATAATGTAAATACCTGTAAATATAGAAATATTTAACCTGCTCATCAAAATAGGCTCCAAAAATTACACACATCTCAAAGAGGAATCTTTGGACTCTTTTATGACAGTAGATCAGGGATTCCCAAAATGGTCTATATCTATACCCAGGGGTCTATGAAGTCCTGTAAGGGGTCCACTCCCGTGAAAAATAATCTTAAGAATTTTAAAAGAAATGTAATTAATTTTAAAAGAAAATACATTTATATCCAGACCTGTGTAAATCTCGGAGATAGTTAATTCAGATTTAATTTGTAACATAGTATTATTGCTGTTTAATTCTTATAAAAATCCGCATTTCTAATTTCACTATATTCATTCAAAAATATAGAGATTTTTTTCATGTCAAAATAAGGTTTTTTTAGATCGTCTTCTATTAAAAGAATATAACTCATATATATATATATATATATATATATATATATATATTCCTACCTCAGTTGTTCGACAACCTAGGGGGACCTTGGCCTTCTCAAGAAGCTTTTTCCAGACCAGCCTTCTTCCTGCTACTGTTCTCCAATTTTTAGTTCTCAAAACTAGGAGATCTTTTTCTAGGCCATCAATCTAAGATTTGGCCCACCCTTTCTTCTTGTACCAAATGTTTGAGCATTGAAGACTTTTTTAGTGGTGCGGTTTTCGTTCATTCTGACAACGTGACCTGCTCATTTAATTCGTTGTGTTTTGATGAAGTTAACAATGTTGCGACATGGCCGTCGTTCGATAGCCATGTCGTGGGGTTTCAGCGTAAGTTAGAGGTGTGGGATTCTCGGAATGATGAGACATTTTAAAATTCTTAATATGACTTTTATTAAGAATTTAACTTAGATTACTTAGATATCGAACAAACTTATATTAAGTGAGAATAAACCAAAACACGTAGTCTTAACTAACTCAGATCGCGCAATTATATCACTTATCAATATAATTATATTATATTCGCCTAATCTCAATCTCAATAATATACTAGCGTTCAGAATATAATCTTCCTACCTTGGTTGAATACTCAACGTCCAATCTATTTCAAATCTTTCTCCTAAGGTTGTACAATGGTATGTACCTTGGTTTAATTGGCGAGATGTGGCGTCTTGATTCTAAGTAAGCCGTCGATCAACACTTCTATCTTCTCTACACTGAACTTTCTCTAAATTGCCATATTGCTCACTAAAATTTCTATCCTTTTAAAGGTTATCTTATTTGCATCTATGCTTCGTTTCACTTCTTGGATTTGGGTTGGAAAAGTTTTGCCATTAATCGTGGCCGTCAAAGAACATAGAGGTTATGTTAGAGGAAGAACGCGAGAGATGTCACAATGTCAGATTCTTTATACGATTGATAGAGCTCGAAATTTGGTCTCCTTCGCCACATCCCACTTTCCTGAATTCCTCAAAAAATAAATCTTAAAATCTTCCTTTCGTAGATACTTATCATGTTCTCATCTGTTCGAGACATGGACCAGGTTTCACATGCACAAGTTAATACTGATCTTAAAAGACTTTTATAAAATAGAACCTTCGTTTTTCTTTTGATTAAATTCGATTTCATATATTTTCGTACTCCATTAAGACATCTATTAGCCATTGTAATTCTCTTTTGGATTTCAGTAGTACAGTCGTTTCTATTGTTAATTTCCGAACTTAAATATATAAGTGGAACTGTCAACAACTTCAAAATTATAATCTTTAATTTTAAAGCGTGAATTGTTAAAACATGATTTGGTGCAAGGCATGTACTTGGTATTAATCTAATTGACTTCCAGTTCCCTCCCGAGGGCCTCTTTCTCTAAAGATAAGAAGGCCTGTCTTAGTGCGGTAAGTGTTCGAGCGATGATATCAATGTCAAGAGCAAAAACCAACAACTGTATTAATTTATTAAAGATATTTCCTTTGGTATTGATATTGGAATCTCTTATCACTTTTTCTAATACTAGATTAAAGAGAAAACACGCATCTCCCTGTCGAACGCCATTTTATATTTCCAATGGGTCCGGAATATCATTCTGTACCTTGATCTTGATCTTTGTTTCCCTTAAAAAATGTCAGGATTATCAGCCTTATGAGGGATTTTGAACTCTTCCATGGCTGCAATAAGAGCCTTTTTGTTGATGCTATCTTGAGCGGTTTTAAAATCAATAAAGAAGCGATGCGTATCAATTCCAAATTCCCTTGTTTCCTCCAAAATCTGACGGATGTTGAATATTTGCTTTATAGTGGATCTTCCTTTCCGAAATCCTTTTGACAAACTCAAACGATGTATATATATATATGTATATAATTCACTGGCCTAATTCAGCGACAGCTTTAGAAATCATAATAGGTCTCCAAAGACTTTTTTGTATCTACATTTAATGTGTTTGGTGAATTTCAATTTCTTCCTGCTTTAGCACTGTAGGTTCTAGTACTTCTTCACTTTTATTTTATATTACTATATATATATATGCTACATAAAAAATGTTACGAGATTAATATATTTGTAACTTCAAAAGTGTCATACACAAAGCTATACCTATTTTGTTTTCATTACTCCTTTCTATTCAAATTAACCGACTTTTCATGCATAAAATACATTCCACATTTTATCCCTTATACTCTAACGCCAAAAGCATTTTAAACTTTATTTTTTACTAAGGAAATATTCACTAAAGGCATATTATGATAAATGGATTTATGCTTCTCCAGATGAATTTAGAATAAATATTGGAATTGGAATATTTTTACAGTAGGCCACAACAAAAGTGTTCCTACACTTTCAATTTCAAATAAAATTTTGTGTTTTCGACTAGTAAATATTAATATATCGGAATTGTAGTTTTTTTATGATGTCTGCAACTTGTTCTTGCTGGAATGCCATAATCATTTTTTTAAGAATAGTATAACTATTATTTTTAAAAATTAATAATCAAAAAGCTACTTAAAAATTACGCCACAAAAGTCTTCGTACACTTAACAAAAATCTCAACATAGCTTTACATATTGTGTATTTCTTTCTTAATTTAACACTTAGTAGGATATATCTTTTAGTGTCCACAATAACTTTTGATCGTCTTGGTATAGATTTAATCATTTTTTTGTAAATTCTGCATCGATTTTCCTCCATTCTTCTGTGATTATTGTTTTTACTTTACATTTAGTGTTTATATGTCATGTTTTCTTTTTTTTAAAAACCAAAATCTCACCAAAAATATTCTACTGTGTTAAATAAAGTGATTGAGGAGGTGTTTTCAGAATTTGGGGACAGTTATAAAGACACCAGTGGAGCATATTGAGAGCAGTGCGCTTGACGTCATTATCCTGTTTAAAAATGAAGTCTCCAATATCCAAATTTTGGGCAAATAATTTAAATTTTATCTTTAAAATATTTAAATAGAGCTCATGATTCAGAATAAAATAAAAAAAAAAAAATACCAAATTACCTAATCTTGAAGCCGATTTACACCCCCTCGCAAGAACACCTCCACCTCCATGCTTCAGCATGGAGATGGAGGAGTTCTTCTTCCACATAAATTCATGGGATAAAATTCCTCATTTTATCATTTACAAACTATTATGCACCCATAGGAACTAAAAATGTTGAATTTTCTGTCATCATAATCAATTTGCAGTCAATTTTGAATTTTCGGAAACTTAATCCCAAGAATTTAGTTGGATCAATGAACCATGGAGGTGGAAGTGTTCCTGCTTGGGGGTGTAAACCGGCTTCAGGATTAGTTAATTTGTTATTTTTTTATGGTATTGAGAATCATGAGCTCTATTGAAATATTTTAAAAGGAAATTTCAAATTAACCGCCTAAAATTTGGGTATTGGAGACGACTTCCTTTTTTATCAAGATAATGACGCCAAGCACACTGCTCTCAATGTATGCCGCTGGTGCCTCTATAACTGTCCCCATAATCTGAAAACACCTCTCAATCACTTTATTTAGCCCAGTAGAACTTATCTGGTGAGAATTTGATTTTAAAAAAAATAAAACATGACATATAAACACATAATGGGAAGTAAAAACAATAATCACAGAAGCATGGAGGAAAATCGATGCAAAATTTACAAAAAAATGATTAAATCTATATCAAGACGTTTAAAAGTTGTGGACACTAAAAGATATCTTACTAAGTACCAAATTAAGAAAGAAATACAATATTTAAAGCTATGTTGAGATTTTTGTTAAGTGTACAAAGACTTTTGTGGCGTAATTTTTAAGTAGCTTTTAGATTACTAATTTTTAAAAATAACAGTTATACTATTTTTAAAAAATAAATAATGTCATTCCATTAAGAATAAGTTGCAGATATCATAAAAAAACTACAATTCCGATATATTAATTTTTACTAGTCGGAAACACTAAATTTTATTGGAAATTGCAAATGTACGAACACTTTTGTGGACCACTGTATATGAAAAACAATATTTTAGGTGAGGGGGGGGGGATATTGTTTAAAATTAGGCGAAAGTAAACTACTTTACGCTTAGAAGCATTGAAATCAAATAACAAAAAACACTGAAATATAATGATAATCTCATAAAAAATTTTACATATTAAAAAAATCTTACGCTTTTTATGAATATATTTTTCGGCAATTTTAGTAAAAAATTATTTTCATATTTGTTTCTATTAGAGATGCTAATGAATATTTTTGTTCTGAAATTAAACTTAATTTTAATTTATCTATTTTAGGAAGTCTGATTCACATGCTACCAGCCATGATGGCGAATTATCAGCAGCAAGGTAAATTATATATGTTTGTAGGATTTCATATTTATAATTAACATTTTGTCGAATTCAGAAATACAGGATCACTTTTAACGCTACTAGCTCGGAAATTTTATCCCTAGTTCTTTATCTTTTTTGACAAAAAAAATATCGAATGTGAAATATTTTATTATATAGCAACGTATTATCCTTATTTGAAAACTATTTTTAAAATCTCTAGCCTTTTTTTGAACATTTTTTTCTTAAGTAACATTCTGTTCTCCAAAAAATATGGAAGGAAATATTAAATTAATTAGATATATTAATTTAATAAAGAAATATTATTTTAATTAGATGTTTAAATATGGAAAAAAATTCAGTTCTTTTTCTGAAAAAGCCACGATAGCTTTTGAAAGAGAATTAATAATTATTTATTCTTTTCATCATGTAAACAGTTATTTATTATGGTTTATAAATTTTAGAAACAATTCAAATCAAAATACAAAATATATAATGCAATATAATAGTTCTTAAATATAAAGGACGAAAGGAAGATATTTTTTTGTATTGCTTTTAACACTATAAAAACATATTTTCATTGAGATACAAAATGTACTTTATGGGCTGATTTAAAATTGATATATATACATATGTGTTAACTTTTAGAAGCAAATTAAGTATTACCTTAATAATATTTCGTTTCACAGTTTTGATATAATGTTTCATCACACAGGTACATAATATATTTTTACCATAAAAATATACAAAATAGTAAAAAAATAATTTATCTTTTAATTTTGCCACATGTATGGCATTTCTTTTTAAAATCATGCTACAAGTAAAAAAAAAATACCAATTTAAATAAGCGATATTAATGATAAACTTGAAAATAACCTAGATTCCTTTTCTATTCCTAATATTTCTAATTTTTATTCCAAGCTTAAAATTATTGATGCTGCTGACAGAAACACATTAAATATGTTCAGCATTATGCCTGAAAATCATACAGATTTGAAAATCTTTATTTTCAATGATGCCATATTTATAACTTAATAAAAAATACTCTAAAATGAAGTCAGTAATTTAAATACAATTTTTACTTAATGTTATGCATGAATGCGAATTTTTAAATTATTTCAAATTGCATGAATTTTAAATTGTGTGATTTCAAAGGGAAAAAATATTGTCAGAATAGAATAATAATGTCGTGATCATAAAAATAGAGCAAACGATAAATTTTAGTAGTGTAAAAAAAGAAAAATTATTTTACAGTTTAGAACCCAAGAATATAATTAGAGAATGAGAAAATGTTTTAAATTATATATAATATTAGATTCTTTTCTCTAAATAATAAATGTTTTTTTTTTAAATTTGAATTTTATATTCTACAATTTAGAAATATTAAAGGTTCATGAGATATAATTTTTTTTCCTCCAGTGATTATGAGGAAATTGGTTTCCAAATGTTATTTTTGCATAAAACCATTTTAAAAACATGTTAAACGTAAGGATGCAACAATCTGCTTTACAATTTTTAAATCACATTAAGGTAAATTGTTTATTTATAATTTACATTAAATGTGTTGTTTGCGCAAATAATCTTTCAAAAATATTTGGTGAAACGACGAATTCGAATCCTAAATTCCTAAACAGAGTCAATCAATTATTTTTCCCAAAAGAACTTTAATCATCCAGTACTAAATGACTTAAAATGTTATTTTCCTCCAATTTTCTCTAATTGAGAAAAATGACTTTTTAATAATTTAGAATTCTTTCATTTTTCAATTCAAAATAAAAGGAAAGTTTTTCACTTTCCTTCCTTTTTAAAAATCAGAATATTTCTTTTCAACATTCGGTATTTGTTTTACTTAACATAACTAGTCTTAGCTGTAAGACTTCAAAGCAGTTTAAACTTATTTATGAAATAATTTATTTTGCAAACTAAGAAAAATGATAATCTTCTACTTGCTTTGCCAAAGACCCTTACTATTAATAAGTTTGTAATAACTATATTCTTATATAAAAATTATTTTTTGTTTATTTAATTTAATACATTTAATTTACGTTTAATTTTAGGTCCTAACAACAATGTAATCCAACAAGTAACACCACCATTGATTACAAATGACGGACATCAACCTCCAGTAATACAGCAGCATGGTAATAAATAATATATTTTTATTTTATAATTTATTGGTATGATAAATAATTTAAATTTCATCTTTGTGATATGAAAAAACTTTTCGATTAAAAATATTTCTATTGTTCATTTTTGCAATATCTATAGAAATGTAGGAAATTTGATCTTATAAATTTTTATAGGTCTTTGGTAATAATTCACGTTGGTAAGTTATTATTGTTTTTAGGACAATTCTACCTTCAAGTATTAAAATAAATTATCATTCATTCCAAATGAATCTTTACTATATGTATTGATAAATCGAAACATTTAATTTATTTTGAAATATGAAATCAATACTTATTTTATATTGAAGATAATCTTTTTTAAACAGTAACAGACTATTTATACGATCAAAAAATTATCGGTATTATTATTTTCATCAAGTATTCATTAAAAAAAAAATTGCATATGAAGGAGTGACCCCAAAATTATGTAAATTTCAGGCGCATCTAACTCAATAATGTGAAATGCGCAGTTCTCCGGCCCAAGTTGGGCAGGATATGATGATCTTACAGAATAGACTTACAGAAGGGACTTATACATAAAGAAATTACAGAACGGACAATATTCGTACTGTTATTTCTGCCAAGGGAATCGTTATAGATTTTTTTTGTCTCAGAAGACACATGCTCTAGCACAGGGACGGCCAACCCAAATGACCTCGCGGGCCACTTCGGAAAAACATTATAATCCCGCGGGATGCATATAATATATATATATATATATATATATATATATATATATATCTTTATATTCGATTTGGACCTATTATAAACTTTTATTAGAGTGAAAATTTAAAACAGATTGATATATTATTATTGCTTTCATTGATTTTTGTGTATAAGCAAAGATAATATGATAATAATAATGAAAATATCAAATAATGTTTAATTTATATAATTAGTGAAATATTTGTTTCTTAACTCTTTTAATTGCAAGTCGATCTCAAAGCATGTGTTTACGTATCATAATTTATGGTGAAGGTTTTCATGCGTTAAGTTTGAGCACGATTTATATGTATGATAAATTTCAATTTCGAAGGGAAAAAAAAAAGAAAAGATTCACAATAACAGAAGCAACGTGATAAAATAGAAGCAGTTATACGATTTATTTTCTTTAAAAAATAACACACCTCTAAAAACAAAATATTGTACAGAATAGTCGCATTTTATAAAGTTGTAATGAATCCCCCTGGCCGCAAAATTATTCAAGGCGGTCCGCGGGTTGGACACCCCTGCTCTTGCAAGAAATGCGAAGCTGTTGCCAACGGAGGCAATTTCGGCAGTCAGACAATTTTACGAGGGACATGGCTATTAGACTGAGAAAAACAGATTGGTCCGCTTGTCATATCTCAGCAGACGCCCACTTAGATGTGGATATCATCTGAGGTACTCATGTGTAGGCGGCTATGGCAAAGATGGCTGGAACAAGGAAATGTTGCAAGTTTGAGGGATACCGTTGTACCCAGAGTGGTGCCAGCATAAAAAACGAAATGAATTAAAACAAAAATTAGGGCAAAATTAAGCTCCTAAAGGAAGACCTCTTTAAAACAAGAATTACTGAATTTGTGGACTATATTTCCGCAGAAATAGATGCTTTTAAGGTAAGTGTTTCAACTAAAGCATGCATTTATATATAATTTTTTTTTCATATTTCATAGTTTATTTTATATATAATTTATTTAAAATGCATGCAAATATACGGTTTCCTTTTTTAGGAACTCTGACAAAAACGCTTTCTTTAGTTTTGTTGTGATTCAAATGAATTTGCCTTTAGCATTTATTACATAGGATTAAGACCTTTTTTCTTTATACTTTTGATCAGTAAATGGAAATGAATTCGATCTTTGCATTAGTATCAATATAACTAGATTGCGCGAGTCTCGTGTTTTTCATTCGAAAGAAGAAAGAACTAACGTTGAGATTTCAAAATCATTCAGTATTCCAATTTATTTCCTCTTCGCAACTGTCATCCCAAAATATCAATTAGAAAATCAGAAAATCGCCATTAAAAAACTATAATATGACGTGGTGGGCGCCAAATGATAAGGGACAGACGGGGAAGGGGTTCTTTACTAAGTCCACTAGTTATTTAAACACGTTTATTAGACAAAACAAACACATTTACATACATAACTAGAGAACTAACAGTTGACATAGAATTGAAAGGGATCGGAGCGCATGGTCATACGTCCTTACAGTTCCGAAACTTCGCCATCACTGAAGATTGTTCTGTTCGCTAGAGGGCGCGAAAGTCTCTTTACTGTTAATATGGAAGAGTCTAAATAAAGGGGGGTTACAATAAGAAAATTAATTTCTCTTTGAAAGCTCCTTTTTTTTAAAAAAATTAAATTATGCATTTGTCTTTTTTTAGTAAGATTGTATTGATTGCTTTACTTTTTCTACTTTTCTGAAGGTAATAAAGGACACGTTCACATCACTTTGAATGTACAGAAGCCCAATGGAGGTAAATTTTATTTATTTATTGTTTAAAATTATAAGTTTGAGTACTTTTTTTTTGTTGAGGGTTATTAGGCGAAAATCATCATGGAATCTGACATACAGAACGGGTCTAATTTAATTTTATTTTTTATTTTCATTTAGTAACTGTATAATAAATATGTTGATTGTGTTTCATTACCTTAATCTCAAGTGACGAAAATCAAATAATATTAATTATTAATTAATTGTTAAGATACTTGGCAATTCGAAGGTCCCATTTTTTGAAATTTGAGGTTCTTCTTGTCTTTTCTTTGAGCAAAGGAAAAATATCCCACATTATGTTTTTTAAAATCGAAATTCTCTTCGTAATGCTCAAAATATTTAATTTTTTTTTTAAAAAAAAAATCAATTTTATCAGAAAGTACGTATTTTCTGTTGATGGAATTTATTTATTTATTTATTTAGGAAAACTAAATGGAGGAGAAATAGAAAACGAAGGTAAGTTCTTATTTTTTCACAACTTATTTAGAGAATTATTTTATAGAAACACCAAGATATATATTAACTAGAGTTTTGTTAATTGTGTTTTTTAGGAGGAAATGGAGGCGGTATGCAAATGCAAGGTATTACATTTTATAATTTACATAGTTGACTCGTTATATAGACTCCTTTTATAAATGCTGCATATTAACCCTCTAAGCGGTCTGCACGTAAAGTCTTGCCATTCTGGAGATGCTTCGAAAATGCACCGCACGTATTTTTTCGCCGTCAGGTGGGGTTCTCAAAAGCGGTTGAGCCGTATTTTTAAGAATGCGACTCGGCCGCTTTTGGGAATCTTGCTTGAAGGCAGAAAAAGCATCTCTGGAATGACGGGATTTTACGTGCAGACCGCTTGGAGGGTTAATAAAACGTGAGACTAATAATAAACTGGCCTCCAAAACCTGGTACAACCTGTTTTTTTATGTCTGTAAATAAAGGAACACAGAAAAAGAAATTCGAAGGATTTCTGCACCAAACTGTTTTTTTTATTAAATGCGACACATAAATTTTCATAAGTTAAACACAAGCATAATTTACAACAAAAAAGTACTCTTGGAAGAAATGCCCATTCTCTTGGGGAAAATAGTGTATCGCACTTTTATGGTGGAAAATGTCTTGGAAAAATAATAAAAGCGAGTTCTTTTAAGAAATGTGTCCATCTGCAAAATGCAATGCATGGCAGCATAAACTATCCATGCTACTAATTGAGTTGTCAGACACTGAAATGATAAGCCAATACGGAAACTCAAACACAGAGAAGAAACAGACCGGATACGGAGTAAACCTTGTTCCGACTCATGAAATGATTTTGGAAGAGGACTCAAAACAATAACTGTCCTCAATATGCTCTACTGGATTCAAGTCAGGAGATTCAGCTGGCCATTTCATTCTCTCTCTCTCTCTATATATATATATACCGTGATCTTCAATATAGTCCTCTACATTCACAACTCAATGAATTTGGGCATTACCATCCATCAGAATGAATTGATTATCAGTAATAACGGAACAGGGGCGGATAAATTGATAAAGGATCTCGTTCCGATGTCTCGCATCAATCATAATTCCTCCATAGAACACCTGAAGGTCAGTGCGATCAACAGGAAAGATTTCTGCCCATACTACGATTTCACCACCTATGTAACTGTGTTTTCCAACAGTGTTAGATTGGTCGTGTCATCGTTCCCTCCAGATCAGCCGATGCTCTGAATCGCTTTCCGGTGCCAACCAGGACTCATCAGCCCATTTCTGTCTGATCTAAAAAGCGCGTTCACCTGCCCAGCGTCAAAGTGCACATCGTTGTTATCAGTTCAAAGGGACACACACAACTGACCATCTTCTGTAGTAACCTGCATTGTGAAGAACTGTAGTAGTGAAATTTCTTGTCCCTGATGCGACAAAATGATCAGCAATGAGCTAAGGTACAATAGTGTTTTTCCTCTCTTGGAGACTGAAAGAGCAAGAAAATGGTCTCCTGTAGATGTTCTCTTCTAGTCACAGAATCTTAAGATTTGAATCTCCTTCTTTCTTATCCCTCTGGTCAGAATCAGACCAGATCCATGAGTTTGTTTAATCTAAAACCAAAACAGGCCTCTTCAAAAGGTCCTCTTTTACCAAGTCAACGCAATCAAGTAAATGTTGCGGTGTAGCCTCTGCATCATTACACTTGGTGCAAATTGGAAAAGTCTTGGCACCATGGGAGAATCTGAGGGACTTCCTTAGACAGTCGAGCAAAAGTAGTTTGATCTCTCCTGTAACCTTTAAAGCTGATTGCCGCTCCAGGGCACTAAGATACCACGAATGCGGTGGCGGTTGTTTCCAGGAGATGTTTATGGAGGCTTTACATTTCGAGTATAGTTCAAGGTACGTCAGAGGTTACTCACTTACCTGAGTCATTGAAGTACCAACCTTTTCAAGGTCACCAGCAATGTCATTACATTTCAAATTCACATGGGACGGAATCCACTGCAGATGAATCATGGCAGAACCAAACAGGGTCCTGAGTTAAGATTTGAATCGATCCTAAGGCCGTTGGACCGTACTGCATGACATGTTGAGAAAAACATTAGCCTCAGCTTGTGACAATCCAATTTCCATCCATTCGATGCCTTAACAAATCGAATAAGCGACTACATCAATCTAGATATTGTCAACGAAATCACCAACTACTATTGATGATTAGCAATATGTACACGAAGTTGCGAGGTCATTCGTTGTTCGCACATTTTCTTCGACTTCTATATTTGTCTATTTCTAGAGACATATATAGTGGTGACTATCATATTTGTAAAAAATTCATTACTATCATTCATATAAATTGTTATTTTATTAGTGCTGCCCTCTGAAAAACACGTTGTACGTTAACTTTTAAAGGCCAATGTACATAGAATTGACGTTCATTATAGTAATTTGTGGATTATAATAATATTTTTTATACTAGATTTCTGTTGAAATGAAGGTTTTTCTCTTTTCTAGCGGTTACTCTTAGTATCTTTAAACACAATTATACTTTTAAAAAAAAATACGAAGTTATGTATATTTTTGATTTATTATTATTATCTTTTTAGGAAACATGATGCAACTAATGCAGATGTTAATGATGATGATGCAACAAGGTATATATATATGATTTTTAATTTACTTTTTCTGCTTAAAGGACATTTTATATGTTTTTTTTTTAAATCAATGAACTACTGGCTTGGAAAGAAAAATTATGCGAGAAACATCATAACTCCCAATATGATAGCGATCTTAACATTTGAGTTAAGCAAAGGAATATATGTATAAAATGTTTATAGAAATTGATTGATTGATTTTAAAGGCCTTATTTTGATTTATTTCAGTAGTTCCATAATTGATAGCAAGCTAGATGCTCATGCGACTTTTATTAAAAGCACACAAAATAAGTCTTTATTGAAATAATTAGTTTTAAACTTTAAGCATTAAAAATATAATAGAAGCAAGCCACGATTTGAGGTAAATGGAATAATAAGTAATAGAAGTGGAAAGAGCAAATATAAATTGAAACTAAGAAGTGAAGTTTGGAAATTCCTCTAAGACAAAACTCACTGTTTTGTTCAGCTCGGTGCTGGAAGCCTCGAATGATTTGAATCCCTGGTTTGAATCCTGCTTTGAAGCCTTATGTTTAAAATCGATTTTTAGAATTTAAATGAAAGAAAGTAGAAGAATTAGGTAAAATACAGAATCTGTGAGTAGAGATAAACATTTTTTAAAATTTTTTTACAAATGTACTTTAATCTTTCCTCTCGTTATTTTTGCGAGGTATCTTCTTTTGAATACCTATTGTTTTCCTCTTGATTATTCCCCTTTTGAAGATGTGATATAATTAGGAGGATTCAAAAGTTCCCGAACTCAGTCTATAACTTAAAAAATATTACCAATTAAACTGCTAAAACACACCTTCCTTCGAAAGAAGACCCTTGAGTATCAACACACTTTTTTTGCCATGGTTTGTAAAGGTCATCGAAACATTTCTGGAATCCATTTTTAGCCATGTCCAATTCAGCCTACGATATACTTTTAACTTCATCTGCAGATTGGTCTTCGTTTAACATGCGGGGAACGATATGTTGACACACCCTATGCATGTTACGTTCCTTAGTCAGTATTCATTAACATGAGGCCGAGGATATCCCAACTGATTCTGCTATTGATTGAAGCATGTTATTACGTACCGCCACAGAAACCTTTTCAATATTTTCGGTGGTGTCGTCTTCGACACTTGCCCTGCCTTCTCTGAAACGTCGATGCCACTCAAAAGCTTGCGTTCGCGATAATGTATTGCAACTAAACACCTGCTTCAAAATTTCCTAAGTCTCCGTAGCACTTTTTCCCAAACGAACACAAAAATTAATATCCATTGTCCGCTCAACAAACGTAATTTATTTCAATCTAACTAAAATACTAACTAAAATACGACTCAATACATCCGCCTACAAAATACGATGCCTTGGCGACCCACCGACCACGTGATTTGGAACAAACTTTTTTTAGAGAAGCACAGAACAACACAGAAATGTTATCGTAGTCGCTCTAAAGCAAAATTTTTCTACATTATAAGCCCAGTCCGGGAACTTTGAATCCTACTACGTATAGTTGAAATTTTTATATTTTCTGTTCTTTATCAATTTTTCTTTATTTGTTTTTCATATTGATTTTTTAAATACATTTGGAGGTCTGCCGATATCTATGAATTACTTTCCAAAAAGCTGAAGATCTTTTACTAGTTTATATATACTTCATTTTTAAAATACCCTTGTGACCCAATGAAAGTTGTAGATCGAACAATAAAGAATTCTTGCAAGGCGATATTTAAATTTAAAATTACTGTGAACATATTTTATTTTCGGTCGATATTTTAAGTTTTTTTGGGGTAGCTAGCTCTGAAGGGGCCATGTATCAAAATTCCTTCGGGGTTCTTTTTTAGATATGGGAGCTCTGTTAGTGGGACTGTAGTTACACATGTTGTTGTTGTCGTGAGTTTTTATCCTGGGAACATATGAAATACGAGTGGAAGAACAGAAACATACAATACAAACAGAAGAATATGGACATTTATTATACACATGATGATCCTTACATATAACAGAAGGGGTTCGCTGCTTTCCATTCGAGACCGGAATCAATTACAGGCGATAGTCCGACTTCTTTTCCCGAAGAAGTCACAACCCTGCCTTACTCGGGATTCGAACTCGAACCCCCTCGGTTACAAGCCAAGGATCATATCCACCAGACTGGCTGGGCGGCAGTTACACATTTGGGGCCCCTGTATTTTGGAGACTCGTATCATTGATACGGCGATAGTTATGCCCCTGTAAATTATTTGCAAGAATTACACAAAGTTTTGTGTGCTTCCGCTATCCAGTTCCTTAAAATAGCCAGTATGGTTATAGCTTTGGTAATAAATGCTGAAATACCACCTACCCCCTCCCCTGGGGGGGGGCCATTATAATTACTTGATGTGATCTCACATAAACCCGTTTTACTTACGATGGTAGTTACTGATTTTTTATTGTTCACATACTCTCAACATTAATATCTCTTTATGATTACATCCCTACGATTATTGTATAATAAACTAGAAGATGCAATTTAATTCTGTTCCCAGCTTATTAACGATTTTGAAAAAGTCACGTGAGCTGTGTTCAGGAAATAAAATTGGTAGAACAGAATACAACCATAGAAAATAAAAGTGCTGAATGAGCAAACCTCAAACTTTCTTCCCATTGCGATTTATTAATTTTAACAATGCGCATTATGCCGATGTATTGTATTTCGTTGTGACCTCTTAACTGGCTAATGAGTTAACCCTTTCGTGGACCGTGCGAAGATTACTTCCCACCTACAAGATCCTACAAAATACGCCTGTGGGAAGCGCAGTTCCCTTTATAATATATTGACGCTGCTATTAGAACGGTGGGAACACAATTTCCCGCTTCAGTTTTGTGCTGCCATCTAGTGTTCAATCGACTGAATGGAATTGGCGGCAATTTTGGTTTCGAATGTTTGAAAGCTTTATGTGAGATTTGTCCTACTGCATCTGTTTTGATGTGACATTGGTATTGCTCAACGATTGTGCTGCAAACGTGAGTAAAACACCGTTTTTATTGTAATAACACTTTCTTATTTCGTAAATTTCTGTACATTTTGTGCCAGTAGCTATCTAATATTATTATAAAGAAAAGAAAGATAACAAATAGGAAGAAGATTTTTAAAATGGTGGCATCGTATCTTTTATTTTCTTATTGACCTTGGCATCGTAAACAGTTTCATACTGTGGCAAGTGAACAAAAGAAACAGAAATTTAGATCAGCTAACATTCAGTATAGCATTAGCTCGTCAACTATAATAGACGGATATTCCTCAAGAAAAAGGAAAGGACGTCCTGCTAGCTTCCAAGCATAGAAGTGTGCAGTTCCGGATGATGTGCGCTTAGCCAGTGTGGGAAATCATATACCAAAGATGGTTTCCAATTATAGACGATGTAGGAAATGTAGCACAAAAGGGAAAGAAAAGAGGACCCACTGCATCTGTGCAGAATGTGATGTACTCTTGTGCATTGGAACATGCTTCTCATCTTTTCATGGCAAATAATCACCATTAAATTTAATTTTTGTTATGAGTGTAAATGGTTCCGTGGGAAGGATACTTCCCACCCCTGAAATTTAAATGTAAAAAATAAAATTCGGCAAAATAAAATGCGTTTCCTTAAATGCTATTGCTTAATTGTTAATAAAACACAAAAAAACTGGGAAGAATTCAAAAGAAAAATAAATGGCCCACGAAAGGGTCAAGGGATCTTTCAGATTATAGATTTTATAAAGTACCTGTTTCAATATGTTTGTTTGGAGACTATATATAGATATAAATATTGCAGGTCTAATGGATATTCAGAAGAGCTGTGGTTTTTTTCTTATCGATCAGGGAAAAAAATTGATAATTTCGGATTTGAACAATTAAAGAACAAATAAATTTGTAAGTTTAAACTAACAATTTAAAATGTACACACGCGTTTAAGGCATGTTTTGCATGCACAAGTTAAGGCACATATATCACGTTTTAAGGCATGGGCATACTGAGCCCGGGCTCAGAGCCTCTGTCTCGAGAGGGGGCCTTGTCTAGTTCTCGATTCGGCCTCAATAAGATCCTGATCAGAATAATTTTAATCGTTAAACGTATTCCCGGTATATTATTCGAAAAACTTGGAATTTCGAACTATATACCAACAACCGGCGACCGTAGCAAGATTGCATTATTATGTCATACCCATCATCCGTTTCTAGGACAAGGCCTACAACCAGTGGTGTAACGTACACCCCGCAACCCCCACATCACGGGGGGATGGACCCAATGTTTGATTAATGCCAAGTACGAATTTGGGCTTAGGGCCTAAAACCTGACTTTGCAGGGGGGGGGGGCTTTAATATTCCCCGTTACGCCACTGCCTACAACCATATATCATCGTTACTCATTCAGTCTAAGAGACAGTAGATCGAGTCTCTCTCTCGGTGTGTGCCTAGGTTTAAAAGATTGTGAGTTAAGCAGATTTATTTGTTAAGGATTATTGCTTGTGTGAGTATTTGGCAACGTATGCTATATACTGTCAACTTAAACGGGTCGCAGATGGGGTCTACTTTAGCATAGGGGAGTAGGGTCACAAGGAGTTGTGTAAGACGTCATTATACACACGCTAAATTATAATTTTTTGCAAAATCCAAAAATCTCAGCACGCCTTCCTCTTCTACCTTCTATTCTTAAATTCAACACTGAGTTCGAGAATCGAACAGAATTTGTATTTTATTAAAAAATTTAAGAGATATTAATTTGCTGTTGTATTGTCTTTATACTTAAATTTTTGCATTTTCTTTTCGGTAGGTATGAATGGCAATATGAATATGAATATGAATATGAATCAACAAAATGGTAAAATGGGCATGATGAACATGCAAAACATGATGAATAACAACAATATGATGATGATGAATCAAGGAGGAGGTGGTGGGAACATGATGAATCAAGGAGGAGGAGGTGGTGGAAAGAATATGAACCAAGGAGGTGGTGGAGGAGGAGGTATGATGAATATGAACCAAGGTGGAGGAGGAGGAGGTAACATGATGCAACCAGGTAAAGAAAATATTCTAAATCAAAACATTTGTTTTCAAATTATAAATGCTATAATTTTTTATTTAAAAAATTCTATTCAAGAAATGTTATTAACACGCTTTTATAAGTTTCACTAGTATGTAATAGAATCTTTGAACTCCATTTTTACCCATTTTAAAAGGTCAGATTATTTAGAAATTTTGCGCATTTGTCAAGGACCGATGACAACACAATAATTTCATAATTTTGTTTCATTGTCCTGATCAGGATCCTCATAAAAAAAGATTTTAAGGATTTCGAGATTTGGCGACTAATTCATTATATCGTTTCCAGATTTGGCGACTAACAGCAAAAACCATTTTCAGATTTGGCGACTAATTCCATATGCCATTTCTAGATTTGGCAATTAAAAGGTAAAGGAGCAACCCTAAAACTGCGAATAGGCTTGAGGTTAATACAAATAAAACAAAAAAATAGTGTTCTTTATGTGAAAAAGGGTAGGGTGGGTGCGTAGTTTTTCTGAAAATGGAAATAATAATAATAATAAAAAAAAGACTCGTGCATGTGAATAAAAATAATTTATGTTCTTACTGCTAAATGTTTTTTTTATTTTGATAAAGCATTATGTTTAAAAGTGATGATACGAATTAACATTATAGCAATACTTTTACGCGATATAATACGATTGACATTTAATATTTCTTCTTAACACACTTTTATCAGTTAGACCTGAACCTATAGAGACGGAATCTTTGAAATATAACGATATGGGACTCATCCAAAGCCCCGTAAACGGAGAGAATAAATACCTTTCAGACCCATTAAATAATATCCATTGAACTGCAAGACTAATTCCAGCAGCTAGATAATTCCGGCTCCAAATATTTAACTCAAGGATAAATTCAATAAAGAATAAATGATAGTTTTAAAAACTAAAAAAACAGGCTTTTATTGCAGATCGAACTAAAAAAGGAAAAATAAATTATAGATAGTGAATCGAACTAAAAAGGAAAAAAAATAATTCTTAGTATAAGAATAAAATGATTAATGAGAAAATTGATGTCATTGTGGTAAAAGCGTGGGGTGCTTTGCACTACATTTTTACAATAACTCAGCATTTCAGAATAGAACTAGTAAGAAATTACAACAATAAATATAGAGCCACTCCAGGCTTTTATCCTAGTGACATTAATTTTCTCGTTAATTATTTATTCTTATATTAAGAATTATTTTTTTACTTTTTAGTTCGATTCACTATAAAATCGTATTTTTTAGTTTTTTTTAAACTATAATTTATTTTTAAAAGAAAATTGAAATCTAACTGAATAACAGTGGTCGATATAGTTATCGAAACGTTAGTACATTGTTATTGAGTTACATGTATATTTCAGATTATAAAATAATTCCCAATAAAACATCACTGTGATAATTTAACTTGTTAAATACATTGCACGGATATTTTTTTTTAAACAAATTTCCCTGTTTTACTAATTTTTTTTTCCGGTAAATAAAACAGGAAAAAAAAAAAAAAAAAAAAAAAACACCTGATAAAATGAACAAATAATAAAAGTTATTATTAAACTATGTTAATATTTTAAAATTTCATTCTTGATTCATCTGATTATAATGAATTCTCTCATTTAAAATATTTTAATTAATGATTTTTACATTTAATAGGGGAGAAAAATTTATATATATATATATATAGATATTGTTCCAGAAACTAATATATATAATTAAAAAAAAAATTCCTCAACTAAAAAAAAATCTATATTTAATATTTATTTTTTATTCTCTTTTTAGGTGGAGGTCAACCACCACAGTGTCAAAATGGGTGTCAAAGGCCAAAGAAACAAATCACTTTAGTATACGATCTTCATTTGAATAAATTTCCGATCCGTTTTAAATTATTTGGATGAAAAAACAACATAGATCATATTTATGCTTTTGAAACTAATAGAATATTTCTTGGGGTTACCAAGATGATAATCAACAGTTATTCTAAGCAGAATTACTAGAAGTGAATGATTGCATTGATTACAAGTTCCTACTATGTATAACGGTTGTAATTTATTGGATTAGAGATCTGTGACTTTTCCTTTTTTTTTTCTCAACGCTTATGCTATTTTTGGAATCTTTGTCTATTTTTTTGAGGGGATCCTTTTTCACTCTGCTAATGATTTATTCTAAGTTTCCAGAAAAATTTTTGGCAACCACCTTCACAATTTGTCATTGCATCGAAATATTTTTTTGATTCTTACGTACTATCGCAACCATGCCAACTTTCAAGATAACTCGCCAAATTGGCAACCATGTACTTAGTGTCATATTTGTCCTCTTGCTGCCATTCTAAGGCTAAATTTTCGTTGATACGGCAAACTCAAGTAATAAAACTGAATCTGGGATTTACCGAATTCTAAATAATATAATTATATGTAATGGTTATTGCATATAATAACACAATATACAATTAATCATGATAACAAAATAAAAATTAAATTAAATAATAAAAATTAGTGATTATCGTATTCATTATTATTTATCTGAACTGAACTGAACTCAGTGGCGCAACAGCTCATGAGGGCCAAGGCCTGCGGTGTCTATCTCAATATAAGTGACCTTAGGCGCTGGGGTGCATGTGCAGATAGCCATTTCATATGTAGTATTTCATGGTTATACAACTTTTAAAACAAATAATTGAAGAGTTCTGTGATTAATAACGTATCAATATCAATTAGAAAATTATAATCGTTAAATTCCTGTAAAGTTTACTGGAAAAAAATATTAGATGAATTCACTTTAGGAATTCACACTATCTGTGTTTCAGTCATTCAATTCTTAAAATTTTATACAGAAATATTTTAAAATAAGTTCTATAAGTGATGAGACTCTTAGAAGCAACAACATCAAAGCCATTGTTCTCTTTTCTTTTCATTTAGAATATTTAGTGTTGGAAAAATAAATATTTTTTGAGAATGTAATATATATATATATTACTCAATGTATATTCAGTCAAATGGAATAAAGTAGTTTTTTATATATATAATTGTCCCGATTTATTTCGAAAGTATTAATTTTTCTCACATTTATAATACAAACTAATTTATTTAACTTTTGATTTTTTTTTTATCTGAAAACAATTCTTTCAATTTTTTTGACATATTCATTTCATGAAATATCTTGAAAATTTATAACTTTAAATTTTAAATTATGAATTTTAACTAAGTAAAGAGAAAATATATTTACAAAATTACTATGCGCGAGTATAAACTTAACATGTAGTTGCTTAATATTACATTGACACTGAGTGAATTTCAATTCCAAAAACCAACACCAAATAATTAATCGTCATAACAAATATTAATAAATCTAAATGAGATATAAATTTTCTTTGCGTTTGAAAAAGAAAATGTTTTGTAATAGGTAAACATCACAATGAAGTTCAAAGATGTATATAGAACTATAATCATTACAAATCTTTTTTTCATGAAATTTTTTTTTTTATTTCAAAAACCATCTCTTCATATGTTGTGTTGTACAAACATATCAAAATTAATCTATGGGGTTCCCTTTAATAGTTCATTTAGTTAAGCAAATTTTATGAAAACCGATACAAATAATTGTTCTTTCATCTAAATGAATAACTTAGTTATTTTAATTTTTTCAAAAAT
>BMAV01007692.1:0-31547 GCA_019973955.1 Trichonephila inaurata madagascariensis
TTAAAAAAAGTCACGAAAAAGACGTTCAAACTATTTTTTAAATTTTTATGTCTCTTTAAACACCCATTTGGTTTTGAAAATTCCTTTTCCGGTTTACAAATAAGCTATAACAGCTTCTAAATATCGTAGGAAAAAAAATAAAGTTTTTTTGGAATTTTAACGTATGGGCTAAAATTTTAAAAACAAAAAAAAATTTCGAAAATTTTCTCCAAACCGAGGATTTTTGGGTAGTCCCATTAAGAACATGAAAATTGAAAAAAAATGTACCGAAAAATGCACTTCACCCTGTAAAAAAGACACAAGCAAAAAAAAGTTCAACAGGATATTTGTATCTAAAAAGGACATTAAAATTAACCAAAACGTGAACAAAATGTGACAGTTTTGCTTCAAATAATTTTCCCCTTGTTGTTAGAAAAAAGGTTGTGATTTTGTCCTTTATTAAGGTCCGCACTTTTTGGAAAAATTTAGTTCAGTTTTTTTTGGGATTTTTTCCCCAAATTATAAAGACAAATAGAAAAATTTGAAATAGGTAAGTATTTTTTTTCTTTATTTAAAATTTTTCCTGAAATTGTGTGATTTTTATCTTGTTTTTTTGAAAATAATTAAAAAAAAGAAGGGGGGTGCATCACTCCCCCGCCATTAACGTTAGTATCGGTGCACACCTGACCCCGGGTTTTTGGTTTAAATATTAAAAATAACAAATTGTTATTCATTAGAATTTTATATTTTTTTTTATTAACATTTATTCTAAATGCTAATTCTGGGGGCTTAAAATTACAGTTCATTCAAAACCGTTTATAATATGAGTATTCATTTCAATAAATCATTTTACATTTTTGTATACATTGTCATGCACTTGGTTTTACTCTTCTTACAATTAAGCTATTATATCAAGAATAATATATTATCATTTTTTAAAAAAATAAACTCGTGTTAAGAGTGGGTACTTCAGGCAGTATATAAGAACAAGTTTAATAATTATCAGTGACTTCCTTGGGCTTGTCTTGCAAAGCAAAGTTTTTCAAAGGAAGGCTAAAAATTAGAAATTGACACTCAGAGTTATTTTTTGATATTTAGCTCAGATCTATATTTTGTCTTCAAAGTAGCCATCGCAGAAACTCCGGATTCACAAAGGTATGATGTTAAAAATGGTAATAGTATACGAAATGCTTTTTGTTTTCAGTGCAGAAAATTAAGCATCTACCTCTATCCAGAATTCAAAGAGTGATTTATTACAAAATTGTCCTTTAATTTCGTCACTGGATGTGAAATCTATAAAGATCTCTTTTTCGGCAGTTGAGAGCCCTTCTGAAGTATTTTGAAATGGATCCCTAACCCATTCGTAACTTGCTATCAATTTGCCTTCGTCTGTGTACTTGTTGATGCTTTATTATCGTCGAATGCTCGCTGTGATTTAAAAATATATCTATGATTTTGTTTTAATCCACTCCCGTAAATACTTAATAATACTTAATACCGTGAATTACAATTAACGCGTGAATTATGAAATGTACATTCAAGAGAGATTCGGTAGCTAATCGATTCGGCCAAGACTGACTAGAATTGTACGAGGTACAGCATTTTTACATGTTTTGTGCAGACGTCTGTTAGATTGCCTAGATTCACATGAACGTTCGCGAGAATGCCAGATGTAATGGATATGATAAAGAGCAATATAGATTAGGCTATTTTTATATAATGACATTTGTACTTTTAGAAATGGATCTTGAAGGAAATAAATCTTTAATTAAATATTATTTCTCAATCTGTTTCAATTTAAAAATTAGAGAAAGAAAAATAACGTAATTAACCTATTACTTAAAAGTATATATAATTTACTTAAAATATATATTACTTAAGAGTAACATATATAAAAAAATTTAATACTTATCTTATTAATACTGAATTAAGAACAAGTTTAATAAGTATTAGCGACTTCCATGGGCTTGTCTTGCAGATCAAAGTTTTTCAAAGTTTTTTAGAAATTGACCCTCTGAGTTCTTTTTTCTATATTTAGCTGATATCTATATTTTGTCTTCTAAGCAGCCACCGCATTTTGCAATATGTTCCAATTTAAAAAATTAGAGAAAGGAAAAATAACATAATAATTATCCTATTACTTAATTTTTTTTTTTTGTTTGCAAAGTAACATATACGAAATGTAATACTTATGATATTAATTTGTACGGTTTATAAATTTAAAATCGTGTATTGTAGCTTTAGCATCAAAGTGCATTATTATTGCATTCAGTAATTTATTAATGTATAAGGGGGGCGCGATAAAAATTGTGATTGAAAAGGGGCGCCAGTATTGAAAGTTTGAGAAGCACTGTATTAGAGTAAACTAATATGTACTTTTTAAGATAAAGTTTGTAAAAGTTGGCGACAGTGAGGCACATGAACTGATTGGTTAAATATACGTGATTGTATTTATCGTGTGACTATGGTATCCCAATTTAGTCCGTTAAATTTAAGATAGTTGATGGGTTGATGGATTATTTAATAACGTCGCACTTTGAAACAGGAGGTGAGAAATAAAATTCATGAACTAAACAGTAGTGATTGGACTATTGTCTTTTAATGGATTACTAGCCATTGCGGCATTCCAAGCAACGAAAAGACGGATTCTCTGGCAAAGCATGGCTGCAATCTCCCACAGCCTTCTGATGGCTTGTCATGCAGACAGTCCTTTTCGAATATCTTCAGACACGTGGAAAATACATTTGCAAAATTCAAGAGGATGATGCAAGGGGAAAGATCTGGAAGACCCTGCTCCATAGTCCAGTTCCAATGGGTCTTCCTACACCGGTTTTCTCTGCTGCTTTTAGAACTATGACCGGTCATGGATTTCTTCAGTAATACCTGCACCGAATTGGTATTAAAGACACTCCAGACTGCCATCTGTGTCTTGGGGGAGAGACTATGAATTTTTTTTCACTTGACAGTTTGTGCTTCCCTGGCTAACACAGGTTTCACGTTTTCTTCTGACAACTTTACTGCAAAGGCTGGTTTATATTGGGCTGCTTACACGGAAATGGCCTATACGGCCTATTTCTCCACGTAATAATAATACTCAAACTCAGAGGTGCAACAACCCATGAGGGCTAGTGCCTACTGGGTCCATCCTAGGCGATGAGCTACATGGGCAGTTGTACCGATCAGGTGGTCAGTCTGAAGCGAGAACCCGAATGTTTAAGTCCCCAAGCAAGCTTGGTACTCATTTATAGACCCACTGCGGTACGATTGAAAGGCTGAGTCGACCTTGCCCAGCCTGGGAATAGAACCCCGACCTAAGGTGTGGAAGCGTGATACGCTACCACTCGACAACTGGGCCTCAATAATAATAATAATAATAATAATAATAATAATAATAATAATAATAATAATAATAATAATAATAATAATAATAATAATAATAATAATAATAATAATAATAATAATAAGACTTTAAAACAACACGAGGACTCTAGTAACGTTACTCGTAATGTTGAACTCGATCCATCTACCATCCCCATCTCCACACCAAGACACTATGAGGATTTTGAGTACCGAAACAGATACCAGGTTTTTAAATAATAAATTTTTTATTTTGCCAAATTTTATATTTACATTTAAATTCTAGAGGTAGGAAGAATACTTCCCAAAGAACCATTCACCGTCATAAAGAAAATCAAATTTAATAGTGATTATTAGCCATGAAAAGATGAGAAGCAAGTTGCAAAGGGACATCACATTCTGCACACATATAACAGATCCTCTTTTTCTCCTTTCTGCTACATTTACTACATCGTCTATAGTTGGAAACCATCTTTGGTATATAATTTCCCACACTGGCTAAGCGCACATCATACGGAACTACACACTTCTTTGCTTGGAAGCTATCAGGACGTCCTTTCCTTTTTCTTGAGGAACATCCGTCTATTAGCTGACGAGCTAATGCTATGTGGAATGTTAACTGGTCTAAACTTCTGTTTCTTTTGTTCATTTACCACTGTATGAAACTATTTATGATGGCAAGGTCAATAAGTAAATAAAAGATGCGATGCCACCATTTTACAGATCTTCTTATTTGGTATATTTTTTCTTTGATGGAAGCGATCAACCCCTCCCATGACATCGTTATATACAGTGACAGCTTTGGGACAAGGTACTTCTTCTTTAGTATCATCAATAACCCATCAATCATACCATCATAATCCAGCGACTATGTGCAGTAGCACAAAACTGAAGCGGGAATTCGTTTTCCATCAATTATAATGGGTTTTGGGCTTTCCATAGGTGTATTTTCTAAGATCATGTAAAGAGGAAGTAATCCTCCCAAGGCCCACAAAAGGGTTAAGGGCTCAATTGTATTATAGCATGTAATGTTCATTTTAATTTGGAAAATGAAATTGATATTTACTTCCCTTGAAGGCTAGATGAGTTTATATATCCTTATGCTTCATTATTACAACCTCTGCACTTTGTCATACACAACAACAACAATTAGATGAGTTAACTATATCTCAATCTTGCCTTTAGTACTGATCTGGATCTTCGTAAGAGTCCCATACTGATATTATTAATGCATCAGTATATAAAGGAGAAGAACGACTCACTCGTTCACTTACTCACTCATCAGACCATTCTGGAACAATTAGACCTATAGACGTGAAATTTGTCTGGAATGTTCTTTTTGTCGATTAGAGTTCCACTAAAAACGGATTTTGTATACATGGGTGAAGTAAGGGGCTTAAAAATTTAATAAACTTCCGTTTCAGAAGTTCCAGTATTGTTCTTTTTAAATTAAGAGCGGAGAGTCATACGAATGTTTTTCAATATAATCGAAGGCTTAATGCTAGAACTCTCTTAGATGTTAATCTTAAAAACAATATATAGTCATAGAGCATCATGGAATAACCAGTGAAGTAGGAGGGAAACGGCTAGTTAAAAATAAAATTATTTAAAATTGGATATTATAAATAAAAACCAAAATTAACTTTTAAACGATCTTTAAAATTTTAATACATACATTAACTTGAAATCTTGTTAATTGAATTGATAAAAAGAACCAAAGTAAACTATTTTAAATGGATACACAAGTGTTACCATCCCCATTTAGCATTTTAGTTTTGCATGTTCGACCAATTCTGATAACAATTAAGAAACTTTATTTATTAACTAATTAGAGCAAACGAGGGGAAGCTGAGTCTATTAAAAAACTACTGATTCATCCCATTTATTCTTTCTCGTTAGTTCTAGAATGTCTTTTGGAATTCGATGACATAAAAATGAATGATGTTCATTTACTGAGCGAATCTAATTCAAGCGCCAATACATGGCTAGATGCCACAAAAAAAATTCTTCCAATAAGTGTTAATGAGCATTAAAATCGATGGGAGTAATTAAGGCTAATCCTTAAAAAATTGCACGTGTAGAAGTAAGAAAAATAAACTTCGTTAAGAGTATTCGAACATTAATAGTAAGTCATTAAGAAATTTTAATTGATCTTTTTTTATAAAGTGGACTTCATTGATAATTTTTTTTTTACTCAGGTTCCGATTAAAGAAAAAAATTAAAAGTAAAAGATATGATTGCGTATGTATAATTTCCTTTCTCGCGTAGGAAATACATATTAGTCAGGTCGTAGCACATAATCTCCAAAGTGTTTATTTTAATAAAATTGAAATTTATTGCGACTTGATGTTCTGTTCTTAAAAATTGTTTTTACTTCTGAAATAAAAAATTTATTCCTTTAATTATTTAATAATTTATTTCTTTAATAAAATATATTTTTAAGGTATCCGACTACGTTCGAACAGTATTTTAAAAAGCTATAAATGGATCATATTTACGATATTTAGTGTCATTTAAATTAGAAAATGTATAAAAATTGTTTTAAGAATATATTACAATAAAAAGTTATTTAAATACACTATTTTGACAAAATGAACATAGAATACCATTTTCGAAACATTCTCCTTTTATGAAAAATGTTTATTATAAAATATTTTGCCTGGCCTATAGCTCAGACCTCTGTACAGAGGCTCAACTGAATTTTGAAATATATAACTTAGAAGGGGTTTATCCATTTTTCTACAACAGAGGGGGGGAAATTTTAAAAAAAAAACGCTGATAATTATTTCTATAGGTGGTAACTCTAAAAATAATATGAATTTTTCAAAAATCTTAGTTCAAATTCTGTGGAGAAGTCTTTACTTTATATAAGCACACACACATACACACACAAAATATTATTATTATAGAAGCATTTTTTTATAAAATAAGAACGTTTTGAAAAAAGTTAATTTTTTGCCAAAACATTATACTTAAATAATTTTTTCTTTGTCATAATGTCCTTAAATCAGTTTTATACATGTATTCTAATCTAAGTGACACTAAACATCATGAAAATTATCCATCTATGCTCTTTTTTATAATCACGGTTCCGAACGTAGTCTAATACCTCAACAATTTCATATGTTTATCAATACATAAAATGTAACAAATTTATAGGATGCTTTGTTACCTCTGCATTTTGTGACATTTCCATCGACAAAATATTCTGTTGCAAAGATTTTTTTTCAGGAAACATATTTATCTCGCCTTGAAAGAGATCGTCGAGAAAATGAGCCATTGAAAAATTGTGCTTAGTAATATAGTGACGAGCAAAACTATATTTTTTAAATATAACATTTTCACGGTAAATGAAACAAATGGTTGATCCATGTTTGTTTTTCTCTACAAAACAGTCAAGATCCCAATCGTCTTGAAACAACTTATATTCTTTAGATATTTTTCGCTTGGAAGACATGAGGGTTAATTAAAAGTTAATAAATTAGAAATAAAAATTAGTAATAATTGGCCGTTACCTCCACTGTTATTTTTTTTATCAATAACCATTATAATTACTAAAAGAAAAAAGTTATCTCGCAATTCATACCAATACAACATCGATAGCAAAATTGATATATTTGATTGCTTGATTGATAGAATTTCTCTCTAAATTTTTAATGCATTGTTCTTAAATAATTGAATTTGTTAGTGCAACGGCCCATGACCGGGCCTCTGAGAAAGGTTCGGCAGGCCACATGCGACCCGTGGGCCACAGATTGAGTATCGCTGCTCCAAACTTTTACATTACGCTAACGAGGATCACATGTAACAGTTCCTTCACACTGCAAGCCTTTAGTGGCACCAGTTTTCGAATCAACGACACGACAAAAAATATCCCGATTATATTATAGCCACTCTGTGTTGTGACATAGCCATCTGTCGATAGCTATGTCTTGGGGGTTCCGCGTAAGTTAGAGGTGTGGGATTATCGGAAGGATGAGACGTTCTATAATTTTAATATGACTTTTATTAAGAATTTAACTTAAATTACTTATATAACGAACAAACTTATATTAAGTGAGAATAAACCAGCACGCCGCTTTAATTAAGTCAGATCGCGCAATTAGATCACTTATCAATATAACTACACTAGATCCGCCCTATATTGATTCAATAATATACCAGCGTTCAGAATGGCCATCTTCCTACCTTAGAGGAATAATCAACGGTCCAATCCACTTCAGATATTTAGGTAGACGCGAGTGCAATAGAATGCACTTTGTACAACGGGCGTGATCTCCGTGATTCCTGAGTAGCCGTCTAAACACACTTCTCTCAACTGTTCCAATACCTTCAAGCTTAAGATTGCCATTAATTCTCACTAAACTTTCATCCTTAAAGGTTATCTTATTTGCATTGTTGCTTCGTTTTACTTCTGATTTGGGTTGGAAAAGTTTTGCCATTTATCGTGGCTTCGCCAAAAGAACGTGTAGGAGTTATGTTAGAAGAAGAACGCGAGAGATGTCACAGTGTTAAGTTGAGAAAGAATTTCTGTCTAAAATCTTTAAGGTGACTAACTGGCTACCCTCGGAACCATGATTTTTTAAAAAAAGGGAATAAATCAATAATTTCTTGATGTTTTGAATCAGTTGAATAAAAAATATATTCATAAAATTGTTTTAAAAATATTACGAAATTAAAAAATATTTAATGTACTTTTACACAAAATATTTTTAAAAAATGACATATTTTTAAAAAAACATTCTTCTTTTATGAAAATGCTTCTATAATAATAATATTTTGCTTATATGTAGCTAAGATTTCAAACTAAAAATTTTCAATTAAAATTTTTGAAAAATTCTCATTATCTTCAGAGTTGCGATTTAATTAAAATATATAACGATTGGATTTTTTGTTGAAATTCCTCTATTCTGATATAATGAAATATGAATAAATCTATTTTTAATTCACACATTTAAAAAAAATCTAGTTCAGGCTCTGTAGAGAAGTCCTAGCCATATATATTGATACGTAGATTGGGGCTCAGGATTTTATGCAATCCGTTTCAAAGAGCAAGACAGCTCTTCAAGAGCGATGGAAATTTATTGTCGAAAAACAATCCTTGGAGTACAAGATACACAGCAAAATTCGCAGAATAAATCTTAGAAGATGATCACACCTTCAACAGCGCTCCGACACAATTATCAGTGTATAAATACAAGTACTGGTATGTAAAAGATTATTCACAAGCACCACTCGTCCTACATAACAGCCTCAGTAATAATTAATCACTGGTCAACTCTTCACGGTCAAAACAGGTCAATCTTAGTTTGGATGGGCTACTGCTTATTAATTGGCTTTACGGATCTTTCGAGAAAAATCCGCTTGCTTCATAGATCGTGATTTTTGTAGATTTCTCCACTAATTTCCAAAAGAATCCATTGGGTCACTTAGTTGCCAAAATAGTCGCCAAACATGATGCAAACTTGGGTCTATCGCCAGGTTTCCATTGAATCGCCATTATAATGTAAATATCGGCGTTGCTTGAGAATATTATATAATTTTAACATAAAATAAATACAACATAGAGAGAGTAATATAAACGTATTACGCATTCAAATATAAATTAATTACACTATTTTAAGTATTCTTTAAATAAAATCCGTAACAATATGCAAAATATTATAGAAGCAATTTTCATAAAAAGAGAATGTTTTGAAAATATGTCATTCTTTCTTCATTTTTTGCCCAAAAAATTGCATTTAAACAATTTTTTCTTCCAATAATATTTTTAAACAGTTTTATATGCTTTACGCAAAGCTTATTCACTGCCACTATGTATCAAAAAAATTAATATTATACGCTTTTTCAAAATCCCGGTTTCGAATGAAGTCAGTCAAACGTTGTTGCATTGTTGAACTAATACGTATTTAACTTGTTTCAATCAATATCCTTATTTATTTAAGTTACTGGATCTTCCTATTTTTCAATATTTGTGATGTCTCGTACTTACCGTAAAATCCTGCGTATAACGCGCACCCATACTTTCAAACTGCAATTTTTAATTTTTTTGTATATTCTCTGTACAACGCGCACCCCCATTTTTACGAAGAAACTTAAAATATACGTAAGCAATGCTCTTACGTTTTGAAGTCATTTATTTAAAGTACTATCCCAGGCTTTTGAAAAAATAGTGTATATTTCTAGATCTACAACCCTTTAAGTTCTGAAGAAATATCATTTCTTTTAAACAAACAGTATTTCGATCTATTTAGAAGTCTAATTTTTTTCTATGCTCATCTTTTTTTTATTATGAAAGCTCTCCTTTTTATACCCGGCGTATAACGCGCGCCCTTAAATTTTGATCGTATTTTTTGCTTTAAAAGGGTGCATTAAACGTCAGATTTTACGGTGATAAGTCTTGTTTTAAAAAAATAATAATTTATTTAAACGATTTTTTTACTTCTAATAAATTAATTGTATTCTTCATGAGAAAGCCGCAGATTCCCATACAGCAGTGCTTCTCAAACTTTCAATACTTGCGACCCAATTTTCAATCATATAATTTTCATCGCCCCCCACCACATAATAACAATGTATTGAATGCAATAATATATATATAATGTACTTTGAAGCTAAAACTACACAATACGATCTTAATTATAAACCACTCAAATTATCAAGATAAGCATTAAATTTTATATATGTTACTTTCAAGTGTAATATATATTTTAAGTAAGTTACTTTTAAGTAATAAATATTTTAAGTAAGTTATTTTTAAGTTATAAGTATTTTAAGCAAATTATTTTTAAGTAATAAATCTTTTAAGTAATAAATATTTTAAGTAAGTTATTTTTAAGTAATAAAAATTTAAGTAAGAGTTATTTTTAAGTTATAAATATTTTAAGTAAGTTATTTTTAAGTTATAAATATTTTAAGTAAGTTATTTCTAAGTTATAAATATTTTAAGTAAGTTATTTTTAAGTTATAAATATTTTAAGTAAGTTTATTTTTAAGTAATAAATATTTTAAGTAAATTATATATATATATATATACTTTTAAGAAATAAGAAAAGTACTATGTTGCTTTTCTTTCTAATTTTAAATTCAACCGATGTAACAATAAAAAGTGCAAACATGTATTTTTATAATGTCAGAATGTATTTGTTTTGCTTCCTTTGGCAAATTATAGTTTTAAAAAAAAAATAACTTATTCGATTTTTTGATATGCTCGCACCCCCTCGTTGTGCTATCACGCCCCCTAGGGAGGCGCGCCCCACAGTTTGAGAAACACTGCCATACAGACACAAAAATCTTAAAAAAATTATCTTAATTCGCGATTAAAGGAAATATCAAACACCTCGAACGGAAATGGCTCTTCTTATCTTTCATGTGATTCATTTATGCTAACTAATCACACTGAATCAAATCACCGAATGATAAAATCATGCGATAGCATGTTAAGTTAGTGTTGGGATTGCAAAACCTTAAGTTTATAAAAAGAATTTGTTCCCAAAGCGTCATTATTGATCAAACACGTCCTTAAATCTTGTGTTCCTGAGATATCATTGTTTCAAAACGTAATTCATTGTTTCTTTAATGAACGATACGAAAAGCTTACAAAGCAAGTTCATCTGATAACGATAACTTTTTTTAGAAAGAGATTATTTCTGAATAGATGCTAATATATATAATTTTCCCCACATAGGTACGGAATTAACTATTGACCTTGGCAAAATAGTAAAATGATTAATTTAGACTGATACGAAATACTATGGAGATGATTAGAATCAAATTTGGCTCATTCACATGTTTGGTGCGTGAAATATACGCCATACATTCCCATTTTTAGAATGTTTTACTTAATGAAATATTTGTGAAATTTAGGTGATTTGTATTAGAGAATATCTACTTTTTTAACTTTACAGGGTGATTATAATAAAAAGGTGATTATAACAGGGTGATTATAATTAAAGTTCCATCCTCAAAATGCTGTAAAAAAAGAACCACTGGTTAGAATGATTTTAAATTTGAACTGAATGTACTTAAAAAGTAGGGAAAAAAAGGTATGCATAAGAAAAAACAAGTAATATAAAAAAAAAACAGTTTTTAAGTCAATTCCTACCTATATCAACAACGAGAAATTTTATTTTAGCTACTTTTTATTAAACAGTTACAATTAATATAAATATGTATAAAATAGGACAGAATCACAACATTAGTGGTATTAGTTTTTAATTATCATTAAAGTATAATTGCCCTTTTTAATTTCAGTCCAACTGAATGCTTTAACACGTGAGAAAAAAAACCTTTTAAGTTTTACCAAGTGCCAAAGGGTCCTAAGTCGCCAACGTGGCTGTATTTGTAATTCTTAAATAATTAGTTTTAATAAATTTTTAATTTAATTAAATTATTGTATTGTCATCCAAAAATCCTGTATATAAAATTTCAGCTCAATTCAACGCTTTAAAAAGTATTTTATTAACATTGAAAATTCCACCAAGATAAATAAATAAATATACAAATATATAAATAAATATATATATAGACAGTGCGAGCTAATAGTAGGAATTGAAAAATGTTCCAAAATGCATCAATAGAGCTGTAAATGGTATCATGAAAGTAGATTTGGCTACAAGGGCATTGTAATTCGAGTTACGATGGCTTCTGCATAAGTTGCTCATTAAACCAACTGTACTGTTCTTGATTGTTTCTGTTTTTTGATAAAAAAAATAATAACTTCCGAGTCATTCAACATTTATTGCATTGTTAGTGAAAAACCCATCCACCACGACAAAGTCGTATTACATGGATGGGAAAAATCGGTTTTAATTGTTCTTGGCCAAAAGCCGCATAAAAAAAGCTAAAAACGCCAATGAATTGTTTTACTTATACTACACCGTTTCTCCCTTTTTAAATAAATTCAATTCAATTTGAAAGGCATTCTGAGCAGTATAGTTCTATTTCTACAGCATTTTGAAAGTGAAAATTTATTTATAATCGCCATGTATTTCGTGGTTTAAATCGTTTCAAGTTTTGTTATTTTTGTTTCGAATGCTTTTTTCTCTATCTTTGAAAAATATGCTCAGATTTTTTTTTTAAAAATAGGAGTACATTGAACAATATTTGTGTAATGTAACAAAAAGAATAAATGAAGTGTATGAAAGTAATAATAATTAATAAGCGAATATAACTGATAGGTAAGAAAATTATAAATATTTTTCCACATAATAGAACACAAAAGACAAATTTATCATTTTATAAATCTATATTAAAGTAGCAATTTTCTACATTGATAAAAATATGCTGAGATACCGTAGGATAATTGTAACATATATTATTATTCGGAATGATAGACCTGAGCTGCTTAAAAAATCAGAAAAAAACGTAGTAAATATGAAAGCTTTAAACGTCTTAAAATACTTGATATTTATTGGATATAGGGACCAGAAGATAAGTACGAAGAAAACACGCCAAATTCTGGATTATATCGGCTGTTGATACGATATTAGAGGGTGTTATTTTCAAATATCGTCAATTTTTTAAAAGCGATTTGTGTGTGTGTGAATTAGGGTTATTTTTTTCTGTTATACTTTTAAACTTAATGACTTAGCAATCATAAAGCCAAATAGGCCAACACGTAGAAAGTACACCGAGTCAATTAGTGAGTGCTTTTAACATCGCGCAAAAAAGTAACACAAGGGCTAGCAACAGACCTCGTAATTTTGAGACTCAGTCCAGTGACGAAGACTGTACCCGAGCTTGCACCCCCTCTCCTAAATTTCACACCACACCAACTGGAGGACGTTTGAGCCTTGACATAGTTACGGTGCATCGGACCCCTCTACACGGCAGGTCTTCAGTGGTACGAGGCTCAAACTCTTGACATGCTAGCCACGAGTCTGTGATCTTGACCACCAGACTACGGCGGCCTTCACATTCGGGCGGGTTGTATCTTAAGGTATCCTACTACGTTCGGAACCGTGATTTTAAAAAGGCGTATAAATTGATAATCTTCTTGATATTTAGTGTCATTTAGATTAGAATACATGTATAAAATTGTTTTAAGGACATTATGACAAAAAAAAATTATTTAAATACAATATTTCGGTAAAAAATTAACTTAGAATAACCTTTATTCAAAATGTTCTCCTTTTGTGAAAAATGCTTCTATTATAATAATATTTTGCTTGTATATAGCTCAGACCTTTGTAAAGAGGCTCAACTATGATTTTTGAAAAATTTACATTATTTTCAGAGTTACAACCATTTGAAATAATTATCAGCGTTTTTTTCTTAAAATTGCTCCCCTCTGTTGTCGTAAAACGTGGATAAACCCACTTCTAAAGTATATATTTCAAAAATTCTAGTTGAGCCTTTGTACAGAGGTCTGAGCTATATACAGGCAAAATATTATTATAATAGAAGCAATTTTCACAAAATGAGAATACTTTGAAAATGGGTCATTCTATGTTCATTTTTTGTCAAAATATTGTTCTTAAATAATTTTTTATTGTAATACTATTCTTAAAACAATTTTATATACATTTTCTAATCTAAGTGACACTAAATTTCATAAATAGTATCCATTTATACGCTTTTGCAAAATCACGGTTCCGAACATAGTCGGATACCTTAAAGAGATACTGTTAACCTAGTGGTTACGAAATCATGAAAACAAACAAGCTGACACGAAAAAAATACACCAAGAGACTGACAAAGTGTTTGTTAGCGTCGCACTTGAAAGCAACATGAGGGCTTTTGGAGATGGTCCTAGTAACCTTAAACATTCATTAAGCGACGAGGATGACACCTGTGTGACCTCTCCAAACTACCACTCCACGCCAAAGAGAGGACTTTGGATCTTGGCAGATTTAACGTGCGTCAGCTCATCTAAATGATAAGTCTTTTGAGGACACAAAGTCTCGAACTCATGATACACCGGAAACGAGTTCGGGATCATAACCACTTGGCTACCGCGCCCACGTTGACTTACGGACAGAGAATTGATATGCTATTGAATGCAAAATGGGTGTGGATATAATATACAAATTGTTTCGAATTAGGTTTTTTCCACGACTTTGTTCTATTTAATTTTGATTTTTTTTTTTAATTTATGAAAATTTTTACTCATTAGATCATTCTTTTCCCTCAACAATAAATAGTCAACAAAAATGAGTTATTTAATAATATTTATTCGGAAAAAAACATAAAAATGATTCCTAATTGTATCAATATATTTCTGTGATAAGAAGAAAGCATAAAAAAATTTTCTGTCATCGTAAAAAATGGTCCTTTCAGACAAACTAATGAGGCGGGGAGGAGGAAGGAGGGAATATTTTGTTATCGGAGGTTTGAAAAGTATTTTATCTTAATTGATAACATTTAAGAAAACATTTATCTTTTTTGACTCTTCTTCTCTATTTTGTAGTAAAAATTATTAACCGTCCACGATTTTAAACTTCTTTTTAAATCTTATAAATGTGTACAACAAAAACACACACATTTAAATCCAAATTTAAGCACAGTTTCTATCTTTTACAAATTCATTTTCAATGCTTATAAAATTAGAACAAACTTTGTACGATCAAATACCAAAATAATGGGAATTAGAAAAAAAGAGAAAAAATACTTTAGAATACTGAAATTATACATTTTTAGAAGATTTTGGGTCACAACTTTGTTTCTATTAAAAATTAATGTATCATAATTAATGAAGGGTGGGGCCATAATTACGGACACGAAAGTTTTAAATTAAATTTTCATGCTTTTGAGTTAATTGCTTAATAACTCTGCTTATAGAAAGACAGTTTTTACATTAATATTTAAAACTGATCATTTTCAGAAGAAATTATTTAAAGCTTTTATTATCAATAAATAATTCCTTATTGATCATTTAAAAAATTTTACATAAGTATCTCCTTTTGAGGATTCTTTAATAATTTGTGAATATTAAATAACTGAGGACCCAAACCTTACATCAAAGCGAATCATTTAACCTATTTTTTTTTCCATTTTGCAAAACAATATACATGAATACTTTGATTACTATTTTCTCTTAAGTGTAGTTTTACCCTTTCGTGGGGTGTAGTTTTTCCCCATCTATTTCTCTTTTGAATTTTTCGCATTTTTTTAATATTTTATTGACAATTAAATTTTTTATTTTGCCAAATTTTATACTTACATTTAAATTCTAGAGGTAGGAAGAATACTTCCCAAAGAACCATTCACCGTCATACAGAAAATCAAATTTAATAGTGATTATTAGCCATGAAAAGATTAGAAGCAAGTTGCAAAGGGACATCACATTCTGCACACATATAGCAGGTCCTCTTTTGCCCCTTTCAGCGACATTTACTACATCGTCTATAGTTGGAAACCATCTTTGGTATATAATTTCCCACACTGGCTAAGCGCACATCATACGGAACTACACTGTTCTTTGCTTGGAAGCTATCAGGACGTCCTTTCCTTTTTCTTGAGGAACATCCGTCTATTAGCTGACGAGCTAATGCTATGTGGAATGTTAACTGGTCTAAACTTCTGTTTCTTTTGTTCACTTACCACTGTTTGAAACTATTTATGATGGTAAGGTCAATAAGTAAATAAAAAATACGATGCCACCATTTTACAGTTCTTCTTATTTGGTATCATTCTTTTCTTTGATCGAAGCGATCAACTCCTCCCATGACATCGTTATATACAGCGACAGATTTTGGACAAGGTACTTTTTCTTTAGTACCATCAATAATCCATCAATCATACCATCATAATCCAGACATTATGTGCAGTAACACAAAACTCTGAAGCGGGAGTTAGTTTTCGCATCGTTATAATAGCAAGGCCAATATGTTATAAAGGGTGTTTTGTGCTTTTCACAGGTGTATTTTGTAAGATCATGTAGATGGGAAGTAATCTTCCCAAGTCCCACTAAATAGTTAAAACAAATTATTTTATGTGATGCCATGTTTAAAATTTAAAAACATATATCAAGGTAACCCTATTCGATAAAAATTTAACATGATATTCATAGGTCAGAGCAATCTGAAAGTATTAGTTACAATTAAGTTTTAATTTCTGAAAATGTTAAATTCTAAAATGTTTCTGAAATGAATTTTTAACTTCAATGTTTATGAAACTTAATTATTTCATCTTTTTTTTTAACACTAGGAATAATCTTTATTTCATTGTTATTTCAAAATTCGTTTACACAATCTTGCCTGATAATTTTAAAACAATTAGTTGAGATAAGATGAAAATAATAAATCATATCCCATTTATCAATCTTACTATTTTTATTTCGAGCGAACCGTTGGTGTGATGTGGAAGTTAGGAGAGGGGGTGTCAGAGATCAGGTGTCATCCTCGTCACTTGACCATGATTCAAAATTACGAGGTCCATCGCCAAAAGCCCTCGAGTAGCTGAACAGGAAGTAGTTAATATTCATTCACTTGAATGAAACGAATTCTAAAATTTTATAACGGCTACGCATTGATACGACCCACACCCGTCCATTCATGTCTAGGTTGATAGATTAGAGCAGGTGGCGCGCTTGTGGGTCGGAGACAGTGCACGGGGCTTTGGGGTCATTGTCCATTGTTTGGTCTCGGGTCCGCAAATACAGCATGTCTGCAAGTCATAATAGACATTAAAGTTCCCCCACCGTGTGACAATTGACGGGTCATTTCTGACTGAGGAGACTGACGCCTAGGAGGATGACTGGAGCTTGGTTTCAAGAAACAATGGCGATGTGGTGGACAAAATGTCCAGATGTGCGGATGAACGTCTGGTGCCGATGCATTCAAAAATGACTGGAAGAGCAATTGTTAGCTCCGCACCAATAGGACGCTAATGAGTCCGAGGCCGAGTGCATACTTTTGTGTGGCGGCCAATGTGAAATGACGATTGGCGTGTAGTGGACCCGCCCCTGGACTTTAAAATGGTCATTTTTTTGGTGAGAGGAGAAGGGATATCGAAGATCGGAGATCAAGATCGGATTCGAGAGGAAAGTGGATTTTCCTGGAGTAAGAGGAGAGATAACAGGATGAACGCCGGAGACTTTGTAGAAGCTATCTAGCAACTACCGAGAACCATGGGGAAGTTCCTTCGGACAATGCAGAGATGTGTAGAGAATGAGAGCGAATGAAATCCAACGTCTAAAAGAAACTGAACGCACCGGCTTGGCGCAAAGAGACATTTCCATATCGCATCATTATTAATTATTTTGTTGAGAAAATAAAATCTTATTTTATTTCTACAATTTGCTGTGAGTTCATTATCCAACTACCCGTCCACGATGTTACAATTTCATTAATTCTTTAAATTTTGAAATTAAAAAATTGAACGTTTCATAGTTCTCCGCAATAATATAAGAAAAAAAATTCTTATAGCAATTATTGAAATAAATTACTGTCTAAAATTTTAAAGCCCACGGGATTGACTGTTTATTAACGTTCCACTTAATACGAGAGCTGTTGGTGAAGAAATTTGTAATTATTCTGAAACTGCATTACGTTACAAGGAAGACTCCTGAGATGACGTACTACTCTCCAAATTACCACATCACACCAATGTGAGAACTCTGTACCTCGAAAGATTTAAGGGACATCAGGGATCGAAAGCATTGTTCGACAGAAATATTGCTGATCAAGAACTCATATTCATAAGCAAACGTACCGCCTACCATTTAGTCTGTGAAATATCCCTTGTAGTTTCGGCTCATTAGACGAACACTTCCCGACAATAGTATAGTATTCCAGATCCAGATGGGATATTGCAATCTTCCAAAAGGGACTGTATATTCTTCCCTTATGCCCGAGGCAAGCAAATGTTTATCTGATCCTGAAGGCGGTTTTGTTGAAAGCACACCTCTTTCTTCCCCGACTCTTAAATGACGTTCAGACAATACGATCTGTAGAAAGGACACTCATTAGAACAGTATCCATTGTTGGAGCCCTTCGCACATGTGGACCGTGAACTATTTGAATGAAAAAATGTCGCCCTATTATGATAAAGACATGCCCTCGAGGGCACCCTCAGTGTTTATGTGACAGGACGATTTTTTGACCCTCCACATGCCATACGAGGTACGGCAACGGAGTTGATTTTAGTCGCACTGGCCTATAGTCTCAAAGAACCAATGGAGCGAATACGAGGAGGGCCATGTGCAGATCCGCTACTGTCGCCAGTCGAAGATTATTGGGCTCGTTAAAGAGGACCACCCAGGGGGTTTAAAGGGTCGACTCACAAGTTGACGGGGATATCATTCAATCTTCTGCATTAGTTTATTTTTTCTTCGAAGACACGCGATACAGGTTGCGGGGTAGACGCACCTCAAGGACCAAGAAAGAGCGGACCAAGACTGCGATGACCTCAAAGGATTAAGTGCCGGAGTCTGCGAAACAACGGCTTGAGTGATTTAATTTTGGACGATTCCAGCGAAAGGGGTTGTGGAGGTAGCCCACCCGGGAGCCGATCATTGCAAGATCTACAAACCTTAAACTAACTATAACTTTTCTCCAGCGAAAAACTGTGAAGAGTAAAAATTTTTATGAAATTAATGTTTTGTTTAATTAATTTGGAATGACATGCAGTTTGGCAAAAAGCTGTGTGAGCCTCTCGCAACTAAGTAATGAAGAAATTTTAATTGCTCATGACATTAAACTCTGTAACACAAATTATGTTGCCTGAAACGTGAATGTCAAATAATGGATTCAAGGCAAAGATTAAAATCAAATTGCGAAATGATGAATCTACTATTCATCAATGGGATAATGAACTGAAAATTTTAAAATCTTTTTTGTCGACTCATCACGAAGTTCAGTTTAAAAGGTTTTTTGATATGTGTGTTTGTTATGCATATAATGTTGTCAGAAAAAAAAGGACTATATCGGGATTTTTAGTATTACAACCCTTTGTCATTTTTTCATGTACATTGAAATGACTTTTCATGATTTGGAATTTTTTAAAAAAATGCTATAAGCTTCTTTATTATGAATTTAAATATCGAATAAATTTATTTTACTCATGGTTTTTGGTGAAAATTAAATCATTAATAACTTCACAGAACCTTTTTTTAAAAAAGGCACTTCTAATACTTTTTTAACTGTGAAATTTTTAATTAAATGATCAAAACAATAAATACTTTCATTTCCCATGTATAAATTCTTGATAACACTGCGAAGATTGCAGTTTTTAACTTTCGAGGTTTTCTACAGAGACTTGTGGGTTATTTTAAATGCAAAAAGATTTTTAAAAAAGTGAGACAAATTAATATAAGCAAAATTAAAGACCATTGAAAGGGATAATAGCTTTTGTTGCTTTATATCTCTCATTAATCAATCAAACGCCATTGAAATATACTGTCTTTCAACACACACAAAAGACTGAAAAAAGTCCGATAGGGAACCAGGACATCATGCACATTCAAAAAATCAATTTTTCAGTTTTAGTATTAAAAAAATAATTCATATTTTTCTGAATCTAAAATGTATATGTAGGTTGATAAAATAACCTTAAAATATGAAAAAGGTAGTTGACAAAAATGTAAGTAAACGCATACAAATGTTTAGTTTTTTCACTTTTTTTCCAAAGCATAATTTTTTTTGCTTTTAGGTACGCTTTTAAAAAAAACTATTGCACTATAAGGATTCAAATTTTTTATACTTCTATACAGGATACCTGTGCATATAGTGAACCTGTTTTTTAGGTGAAGTAGTGCACAGTTTTTTTAAAAAAAATAGTTTTATATGTGAAAAAAGGGGGGAGGATAGATATTTTCAAAATTACGAAGCTTTATTATTTTTTTTAAGAAACTACCTTAATATTTTACTTAACAAATAGGTTTACTATATTTTAAGTTTTATTTCATAAATGTGCAAAGAAATATTTTACATATTTAAGAGATACTCTTACCTAAGAGGTGCCTAAACATAAGCATGTATTATGAGATCTCAAAAATTATATCCAACTTAAATTAAATAGAAAAAGAAATGTTTTTAAATAAAAAATTATTTTTGTATTTCTACAAAATTATTATAAAATATCTTTATTAAGATCATAAAATAATCTAAGCTCCATTGGAAATTTTTGAAGATATGTCCCATTAAGGTATCCGACTTCTCTAAAAGTGTGAATTTTGACAAAAATTGACAAATTTTTTTTATGATTTTATTTTATAGGCCATCTTATTAGCTTTATAAAAATACCAAGTTTATATTTTTCTGTTCACTAGAACAAAAACTACAAGTGTTTTAGTATAAAAGCAGATGCCATTACTTAAAGTAAGATGTCATACTTAAAAATGCGTTTTACTCGAAATGTATTTTTTTGAAAATTCTCAAACGGGGACGGCGATTGCTCAAAAAGTTTTCAAAATAATTTGCTGAAATTTTTTGTGTATGTTCTGTATGACAGTAAAAGTGTTTTAACCTCCAGATTTATCAATCACTGTTTTATTACAGAATTTAAAGTTTTTTATGTAAATGTAATCATTGTTTTTTTTTTAAATCAATTTTGTATAATAACAGATAAAGTGCTCTAGTTTTTGTAAAAATTAAAATATCTCTTATCCTGAAGGTCAGTTCAAAAAGGAATAGCAAAGAGACGCATCAAAATTGAAAAATTGAAAATTACTTCATTAACTTTTGGTACAGAGCGGGCCCTGTTTATGTAATTTTTTATCAATCTTTACCCCTTTTTCCCCATTTTAGTAGTAATAATTTTTTTTTCTTCTTAATTTAGTCTTCATTTCTTAAAATGTGAGTATGCTAAATTAATCTAAAAACCACAAACAAATTTACATACCTCCATTTTTTTTAAAAAAAGTTGTCGCAAGTAGTCGGATACCTTAACAAAGAGTCTTATTTTTGGCATTTTACTCTTTCGGGCATGCCCTGATACTCTTAAATAATTTTTTTAATGGTAGATAATTACTAAAAGTATTTTTTAGATCAATTCTTTTTATGTAAATTAGACTGATTGTATGTCACTAAATTCAAACAAGCCTCAAAGTTTCGATAAGGGTAAAATGTTAAATGGAAATTTTGAGGCATGTTAAACTGTATCATCTTCATTTAACTAAAATACAAAAGTAAGCTTCTCACTCAATAACCCTTATGTAATCCTAGAATATATGAATGAGTTTCAAAAAATAATTTAATATTTAGAAAAATGTATGCATCAGAATAAACCACTACATCTCTTTATCATTTACCATTATTTTCAATTGAATCCTTCTCTTCCAGTATTTGGCATTGGACTGTGGAATATTTTCGAATTTGAAGTTTTAATTTAGGGTATCTGAGTACCTCTTCAGCGTTTTCGCGTTACACGCATTTTACTGTACATTACATCTACATAGGGGGCTTTGAGATGATTTTTTTGTTTCTCTGGCAATACTACATTCAGAATTTTAAGGTATCCGACTACATTCGGAACCGTGAATTTGTAAAAGCGTGCAAACGAATATTTTATTATATTTACTGTTACTTAGATTAGAATACCGTATAAACTTGTTTTAAGAATATCATTACAATTAAAATTATTTAGATGCAATATTTTGGCAAAAAAATAACTTAGAATTGCCTATTTTCAAAGCTTTTTATAAAAAAGAATTCTATAATAATAATATTTTGCTTATATATAGCTGAGACTTCTCCAGAGATCCTAAAGCAGAATATTTCAAAAATTCACATTATTTTCAGAGTTTCTACCAATTAAAATAATTCTCGGAGAGTTTTTTTGTTGGAAATTTCTTCCCTCTGATGTATTAAAATATGGATAAACGGAATCGTGATTTTGCAAAAGCGTATAAATGGATAATATTTATGATATTTAGCGTCACTTAGATTAGAAAACGTATATAAAATTGTTTTAAGAATAGTATTACAATAAAAAATTATTTAAGTACAATACTTTGACAAAAAATGAACATAGAATGACCCATTTTCAAAATATTCCCCTTTTGTGAAAAATGCATTTATTATAATAATATTTTTCCTATATATAACTCAGACCTCTGTACAGAGGTACAATTAGAATTTTTGAAATATATACATTAGAAGTGGGGTTATCCATGTTTTACGACAACAGAGGGGAGAAATTTTATGAAAAAAAAACGCAAATAATTATTTAAAGTGGTTGTAACTCTGAAAATAATGTGAATTTTTCAAAAATCATAGTTGAGCCTCTGTACAGAGATCTGAGCTATTTACAGGCAAAATATTATTATTATAGAAGCATTTTTTTTATAAAAGGAGAAGATTTTGAAAAAAAAAGGTTATTCTAAGTAAATTTTAGGCCAAAATATTGTATTTAAATAATTTTTTTGATCAAAATGTCCTTAAAACAATTTTATACATGTATTCTAATCTAAGTGACACTAAATATCATGAAAATTATCCATTTATGCGCTTTTTTAAAATCACGGTTCCGAACGTAGTCGGATACCTCAGCATATTTGATAAAATAAACTTATAAGTAACAAAACAACAGTATCGTAATTGAGCTCAATTTCATAATATTTTTTCCTAGGAAGAATACAGCAAAAACATTAGCTCTGAAGAAAATGAATTAGTCAGGTGAGGATTTGATGTCAAGATTGACAAAAAAGCCTCCATCAGGCATCGAAGATTTCAACGTCTTTTCAAAATGGCCGGAAAAAGCGGATGCATACAAAAGAACTCTTATTATTATTTTTCTTTCTCTCTGAAAAGATGCATCCTATGACAATGCTCTTAGACGGGAGTAAGTTCATAAGCTACGCGGTAAGATGAAAGTGGTGGTAATCCTCTTACTTCAAAAGAATAACTAAAATAGAAATACAAATCTTCTGCTTCTACATACAACGTCCAATTCTTAAAGAGCTTATGTAAAATAACAATCATGATTTTTTTAATATAATTTTCCCGGATTTTTCGTAACATACTTGTTTAATTTCCTTGTAGTAATAAAAAAAATCTGAGTGATTTAGCATTTGCATGCTATGAGGGTGATTTTATTAATAGGGCATTAACAAGAATACGAAGGAACGTGTCCTGATATACTAATAGCTTCTGTTTGCAACTATTTTTCGGAATATTTTTAACTTGTAGTATGCATTTTTAATTAATTTTTGAATTATTACTTTTAGACGAAATTTAACAGACGTGATTATTTTATTGAGTAGAGATCCACTAAAAAGGAATTTTGCGGAAATTCGCTTTAGAGAAGGAGGTTACGAGAGCGTAAAGATAAAAAAAAAAATTTCAATTTTAGAAATTATTATTTAGAAGTCCTGTCTTTTCTAAATCAAGAGGTGAGATTTATAAGAATATTTTTCAATACGGTCGAACGTTTAATGCTAAGACATAGATACCAATAATTTATTTATATATATAAACAGCATCAATGGTGCACACAAGAATTTTTCAAGGGAGGGGTCCGAATCCACCTTTCTCGTATCATACCCCAATACGCCCGCAAACATATTTATTTTTTTTATCTTTTCAAAAAACTGTAAAAAATCAATTATTGAATAAATAATTAGCATTAATAAATAAAATAAAATATTAATTTCAAACACTTAATTAAATTTTGCGTACTGCATACGCACGATTAAAATCAATCAAAAAATTAAATCAAGGGTGATGGGAGGTGACACGTGGACCCCTCCCTTGTGTACGCCTTTGAACAGTGTATATTCATGCAACATCCGGAAACATCCAGTGATATATATATATATATATATATATTATATATATATGATGAAACTTCAACAGCCTTCAAGTGTCAGTTGGGGTAAAACCTACCAGAACAACTAAAAAGGCCTCCCGCATAAGGACTTCGACTCCAACGAACTTACGAAGAACGCCGTGAACGAACGACGCACTGGTCGATCGACGCTGAAAATAGGACTTTTTTTGTCATGGGGAGTACGACGGCTTGTGAATATTAAAACAAAATAAAATATGATAAAGGATGCACGTTGCATACAAACAGTCATGCATCTTGCTCAACACTGTTTTGAATTTGGGGAGATCAAAGATGTCACTCTTCCAGAGTTTATCATTTATTCTTTCTTTTAGTTGTGACAATTGCTTGAAAATAATATTGATTTTTGTCTTCGCAGACTTATAGCCGACCTGGCCTTCGAAACTTGAAAAATAAAATTCCTTTGGGGTTTTAGCGCCTTTTTATAGCCGGAATGCCACAAAAAAGAAAGTAAACCCCTTTTCATGCATTTAGTCTCATAGTATGGAGACTTTCATTACCGATAAGGAAAAAATGCTTGGCAACCGAAAGTAAGGGATTACTGCTTGAGGGTCGTGAATCGACAAACTGTCCCAAAAAGGGAAAGGGCTAGTTTTAGATTTTGACGGGTCTATCCGCGATCCTTCAACCCAAACTTCTCGGAATCTTTGGGGATCAATTGCGTTATTCACAACCCACCTTTTTTAAAAAAAGAAAACGGAATTCAAATTAACTAACTCATGGTGTGCAAAACTTAAGCAACAGGGGGTTTATTGCAAAACTTCAGAAAAATCATCTGAGAGACATGAAATTCTGAAAAGAGGGGGAATATTATGTACGTAAAGGATGACGAAAGCATCGGCGCTGAAAAAGGAATACAACGCATACGGTATGGAATCAAACAAAACAAGCTTTATTGAACGCATAGTATCGTGACTCATGATTGTCTATCCAACGGGGAAGAACAACAAGCAGATGTTCCTAATATGGTAATATGCCTCCCTTACTACAATGATTGCTTTGCCCCGTCTCCGCATACTCAGAACCAGCTGGTGCAACATTTCTGGAGGTAGGAGTGCCCATTCCTCAATCAACATCTGTTTGAGTTGTTGGTTGTACTCCGAATGATGTGAGCGTGTGGCAATATGTCTCCCCAAAGCATCCCACACATGTTCGATGGGATTTAAATCTGGGAGCACGCTGGCCAATCCATTCGAGTTATGTCTTCCCCTTTCCAGCAGCTCCTCAACAGCAAGAGTGCGATGTGGCAGTGCATTGTCATCCATAAAGATGAAGTCTGGGCCATGGCACCTCGGAAAAGATGCAAAGGGGGAAGAAGTACTTCACAATAGCGATCCCCGGTTCAGACCCTCTGTGAAAATGTAAGCTCAGTTCCGCCGTTCAGCATAATGAAAACCCAGACAAGAACTCCAGGACCACCTTAACGATGTCTTTTCCTGATGTTACTGATAAAACCGGTCCGATTTTCTCCAAATCAAAACGCGTTGAGAATCGCTTCTGGTACTGAACCGACTCTCATCCGTAAAGAGAACACGACTCCATTGGGTCAGTTGTCCAGTTTTTGTGCTCTGTCCCACTGTAAACGGTGGCCATTCTTTCAACGGGAGGCAGCGTTCAGGACGGCGGGTAACAGGCCCCTTTGTGAAGGCGTTTTGGCCACAGTAAAAACCCCACATTTGTCGACCTGTTGCTGCAGAGTTTTTGAGCAATGGCGCTTGCTGACTACTGTCGAACTTTTCGCCTGCAGGATGATATATCGGTCATCCCCGCAGGTGTCGTCCCGGGGGGCCACACCAACCTTTCTAACAGCTGTACCCTGTGGTTTGGAACGCTTGCCAAGCGCGCGAAACGGGCACTTTTTTTGATTCCGAACTCTGCAGCTACACTGGTGACAGTACGCCCCTCCTTCAGCTTTCCGATCATTCTTCCACGTGTGAAGTCATCCAGATGATTTCTTCTAGCCATATTTCACGAACTGACTCACTGGCACATGCAGAGAATATGGTGAATTGCGTCTCCGTCCTTCATTTCATTCTACGTTGAGCAGCGCGGCCGACATCACGCGTTTTGCGTACGCTTTCCATCGCTTCTGACATTTTGTTCCTGATATTTGCATACGCATGACGTTTCTACTGACTTACGTGTTCCCTCTACTGATCTCCAGACCTCCTTTTCTGCAATTTCATGGCTATCTGCTAAATTTTTACATTGTTGCTTAAGTTTTGCACACCAGTGTATATATAGTCGAAGTCTTCTAGCTTGAATAGAGAGTAGGAGAGGAGATATGCTCGAATCAGATGAGACTGGTATTGAAGGTATCATATTTTAACTATTGTGATTATTAGGAGGATTTATTAGGAGGAAGCTTTAAAGTTACTACAGTTCACTGTGATTGAATTGATATTAGATTAAATCGGATGATAGGTTAGATCCTTTATAAAGTAAGGATCAAGTTTGATAGTCTCCTAATCTTTCGTGTATTACCATCGTTGTTCCCCTATCGCGGTTAGCATCAAGACATTCTCTTATTATTATTAATTGGATTTGTGTCTTGACTAATAAATAGATTGATTGTATCATATTGATTGTTTCTTCCCTACCTTCCACACATATAGGTGCCTAAGACATAGGTGTCAACCTCTTACAGATGGGTTAAAGCAACTTTTATTACTTCATCCTCACCATCAAACACGGTCTTGTCGGTTCCCACCGAAAAATAGTGCGAGAAAAGCTCATAAAAAATTCCGCCTCATCCTTCATACACCATGATTGAAAAAAACATGTTTGTTAACTTGAATAACGATAATTCTTCAAATCAGACTAGGTTTAACACGTTTCATCTGAAATAATTGATCATCCTTAACTTAATATTGGAACACCTGGTCAAGCACATGGTCAGCATCCTGACCCCTTGTCTCAATTGACAGTTTGAAAGATGGCAAATTAAATCCCGCGCTATTTCCCCCGTTCTTGAAAGAGCCCATCTGGAAAGGATAAAATATCCCCTCTCTTTGTTGAGCTGACCACTGGTTAAAGTTCAGGGGAGCTTTCGTGGTAGAGACCACAATAGGTAATAGTTCAATGAAAACTGCACATATATTTGACGGATAAAACGTTCAAATATATATTTTGCCGATTTTAAAATACGAATTATAAGCATTTTTTTATAATTGCGGTTATAACTTATTTAGTTAAATAGATATTCATCATTGTGGTTCTATTTGTATGAATTCTAGATATATATATAAGTAGAGGAAATAGAAAATGTTATATACCGTATTTATTAGAATCTAAGCCGCACTCCAATTTCTCAACAAGTTTTTGTGGTTTATCCACAAGGTTTATCGATATTCAATTTTACGAAAAAAAATAAACTTAAAATAGAAACAAATAAGAAGTGAATAATTAGTTATTTTACCAATATTGGAAACTTTTAAATACGTACATAAACCTGTAATTGCTCTAATTGTCCCATCCAACGATTTTTCCCCCTTCAATTCTAACCCGCACCCGATTTTCAGTAGCATTAACATCGGAAATAAAGTTCGGCTTAGATTCGAGTAAATACGGTATTTTTGAATGCTTGAATTAACTTTTCCGAACAGAAATTAAGTTCTACTCTGAACTGGTATTTTATTAAATATTATATTTAAAAGAATAAGTGTTTTTTTTTTAATACTGCTTTATAAAATTGTCTCTTTTTATTTTACGTTGTTTTATTACAAAATCGTTATACTCAGGAAAAGATTGTACACTGGAGACTATAATAAAATCAATCTACCAAAATAAAATAATTCTATTATGGCTGTTTCGCCATATGCACAAGAGTGTAAACTTAACGCAGAGCACATTTTCGGACAGAACAAGTAATATAAAAAAAAATTTAAGTCAATTCCTACTTAGATCAACAAAGAAAATTTTTATTTTAGCTACTTTTTATTAAATAGTTACAATTAATATAAACATGTATATACATATGACAGAATCACAACATTAAGCGGTAATTAATTTTATTAATTATTTTTAAAGTATCGTATTGTCATCCAAAACAATTGTGTTCATAAAATTTCAGTTCAACTGAATGCTTTAAAACAAGAGAAAAAAAAATCTTTTAAAGTTTCAACCCAAGTCGCTTAATGAAACCAATGTGATTGTATCTGTAATTCTTTAAATAATGAGTTTCAGTCAATTAATTATAATTAATTATAATTAAATTATCATATTTTTACCTCAAACAATAGTGTATAGAAAATTTCACCTCAAATGAGTGCTTTAAAATGTGAGAAAAAAACCTTTTCAAGTTTTGACACAAGTCACAAAAAGGGTCGCTAAGTCTCCAAAAATGATGCCAATTTGGCTGTATTTGTAATTCTTTGAATAATTAGTTTTAATCAATTAATTTTCATTAATTATGATTAAATTACTGTATTGTCATCCAAAATAATCATGTATATAAAATTTCAGCTCAGTTGAGAGCTTTAAAATGTATTTTATTAATGATTGAAAATTCCATCAAGATAAATAAATATATAGAGAGTGTGAGCTAATAGTAGAAATTGAAAAATGCCTCACTTTTTATAAAAATTTGTGACATTGTAATTCATGCATTTGTTTATAATATAATGTTTTAAACATTTCAAAACATTTCATAAATAATTAGTTTTTTCTTTTAACATGTAATGGGATAGCTCATTTAGCATTATGTATAGAACAAAAAAATTTGAAACACATTTTATAAAAGAAAAAAAGTGTCAAAACTCGGATAAAAATGAGTAGTATGCTAAAATAAGTGATTCTCTACAGAACAGTGAAGCCAGAATATAATATTAATCTTCAAGTAGCTTTATATTTGAAAAAATATTCCGAATTTGGGTCCTATTCTTTAACATTAGCCGAAAACAGTCTTAAACAGACGTATAAATATGTTACATCAAGCTTTTCCCTTTTCATAAGAATCTATTTAAAATTACTGTAAAAACAGCACGACAGAAATAAGTCTCAAAAAAGGAGGACGAGAACAAAGTTGCTTAAAGCCGAGAGAATTTATAAATCCCTGAGGGTTTTTTTTTTAAGCTGCTGCATAAATGATTACATTTCTTGAATGAAACTTCCAAAAGCTTACTTTATTGATTATAATCGTATACAGTACCCTCCTATAGCTCTTACATTTTTAGACATCGTGAAGAATAAGGAAAGTTTTTCGCTCTTCCCCCTCTAAAATCCAGTTTTTTTTTGCTGATTGTGCAAGCAAATCCCCAAACAAGGCCTCTACTGTAAAGAGCTGTTGCAACACAGATAATCATAGCTAATGTTCTGTGGTGTTATCTTGGTGGGATCCTTCCTCTGCGGAGCTGACCTCATGTTGACCATAACTTCCACTTTTTTGGACCTTTGGGTCATATTATGGGTAATAAATCCAAGAAACAACCTGTCATCAAAGATAAAGAATGACATCTTGGGAAGAATCTTCACATCGTAAATGTTACGGAAGTTCAAATAGGAGTGTTTTTGCTCTGAAGTTAAAGAAGTGATTCTAAAATCTGAGTTTCTACAGAGAAAAGCGAAGATCAAGTAATGGTTCGAAAATTAAATCCATAAGGGTTTGGAAATTCTATGTTTTCGTTTTTTTTTTATTGGTTCTAGAAAGTTTGGGATGTTTTTTAATGAAATATGTGACACTGGAAAATATAGTAATAAAATATATTTTTATTAAAGTTGCATAATAATATTTTTTTATTTATTTACAGAAGTGCATCAAAAATTACATAGAAGGAGCAACCATTTGCGCTTCGAATTTAGAATGTTAAATAGGATCAGAAATCAAAACATTTTTTGTAATAAAAAATATTTCTTTATCTTTTTTTTACATTTCTAATTATACTCAAAATTCATGCACATACTGAAAAGCTGCTTATTTTAAAATACTATTTCTATTTGAATACATAATGTAATATCTCATGCAATAACTTCATATTTTCTTTATGAAATGTAGGACACATTTTTTGTAAAAAAAAAGTACAAACCATAAAATTGTACAAACTGATATAAATGCAATTTTTTTCAACTTCATAAGTTAAATTTTGGTTCAGGTACCATTTCCTGTGATTGAAACAATATGTATATGAGATGAATCCCCAACCCTTTATATGTCAGTTGGGGTAAACTTCCTGCCAAGATAACTCAACCCACCTCCCGCATAAGTATTTTGTGACTTCAACTTCAGAGGAATTACTGAAAACACGTGGACGTACGACAGACTCGCTCCTGATCGACGCTGAAATAGTACTCGTCTCTTGTTATGGCTTGGGGGTACAGAATGATTTGCTGAATCATTGAAATAAAGTGTCATTTGATAAACGGCTGCACTTTTTATTACTCTAAGCCATGATATATATGGAGAGAGAGGAAGAGGCCCAGTGGCCGAGTGGTGTGGGGTTCTATCCTCGGACTGGGAAAGGTCGACTCGGCCTTTCATCCCTTCAGTGGGTCGATAAACGAGTACCAAGCTTGCTTGGAAAACTGTATATAAAATTGTTTTAAGAATAGTATTACAATAAAAAATTATTTAAGTACAATATTTTGACAAAAAATGAACATAGAATGGCCCATTTTCAAAATATTCTCCCTTTGTGAAAAAAATGCTTCTATTATAACAATAGAAGAGGCTCAACTAGATTTTGTGAAATATTTAACTTAGAATTGAGTTTACCCATGTTTTACGACAGCAAAGGGGAGAAATTTTAAGAAAAAAACGCTGATAATTATTTCAATTGGTGGTAACTCTAAAAATAATATGAATTTTTCAAAAATCCTAGTTCAAATTCTCTGGAGAAGTCTTTACTTTATATAAGCACACACACACACATACACAAAATATTATTATTATAGAAGCATTTTTTGTAAGAGAACGTTTTGAAAAAAGGTTTTTCAAAGTTAATTTTTTGCCAAAATATTACATTTAAGTAATTTTTTTTGTCATAATATCCTCACAAAACAATTTTATACACGTATTCTAATCTAAGTGACACTAAATATCATGAAAATTATCCATTTATGCGCCTTTTTTAAAATCACGGTTCCGAATGTAGTCGGATACCTTAAAGGACTTATGTGACTTTTTTTTTTACCTTTTACAATAAAGTTCGATTCAGAACACCCTAACAACTAAAAAATAATGTAATTTTGCATGGCTAACGGAAAATATATAAAAAAAGTTTTTCTTAGATTATTTTTTTGCCGAAATTGGTTAATCTGTGTATAAGCCGACCCCTTTACTTTTAACTTTAAAAAAATTCCAAAAAATCTAAACTTATACACGGAAATGTACGGTATTTATTTTCAGAAGCAAAATTTAATTTGATTTTTTTTTCCTAAACCTCAATCACGAACTCGTATCACACTTAAAGCCTTGTTTTGTTTATATATATATATATTATTACCGCTAATGGAAGTGGATGCTATTGAAGATACACAATAAAAAG
>BMAV01007693.1:26464-50313 GCA_019973955.1 Trichonephila inaurata madagascariensis
AGCACCAGATTCATCTCTCCCATCAAAAACATTTATTTGTTGTTCAGTTACTTTATATTTTAATTACATTTTAATCTAATTCATTAGTATGTGCTTCTTAAGTTTTAAACACAATACTTCAATTCAGTGAGAAATTTAATTCTTTTAAAATAAGTTGCCCTATACTAGCTGTCAAAAAGACATTCAAGTTGATAAATTTGTAAAAATTCAATATTAAGTATGCAGGGGTCTACCTCAAACAAAAAAAAACATGACAAGGGGTCTATGAGGTAAAAATGTTTGGGAACCTCTGGTTTAAAGGTTCATTTCCCAAGATTGCTTGATGGGTGTTATGGGGGGGAATACTAGATATTCCATAATATCAGACTCCTTCCACTCAGATGTATTATTTGTAACTTACTTCATGACATCAACTAAAGAATCAGAAAACAAAGACGCTGGATCGTAACGGAAAAAACTCTGAAGATCAATGATGGAAAATTTGAATTCAATGCTTAAGCTGTTTTCTTTGGGCTCACCTTGACTATACTGTACTATGATCTTTGTCAATAAATTCGAAACAGAATAGCTTTCACGTATTCTTAAAAATATGGCTTTTATAATTAAAAATAACGATGTTTTATGAAGTCTTAATTAGTGTTCCAATGATGTTAAGTACCTATTCCATATTACACAATTCTTCCATAATACCCTCCATTTATCATTTTTCTTAAAAAAATTTTTCTATAACAACAAAATAAATATTAATTCTTTTTACAAGTGATAATTTCTTGCAATCGTTTTTAGAATATATATTTGATGAATATGGAGATTTTTATCAAAAACCAGTTAAATTATTTTTAGAAATATAAATGGTATTTCCATAATACCTTAACTTCTCTACATTCATTATTTTCTAAAATAATTTCGTGATTTATTAATTTGTATATCTTCTTTTTTCATTATTAAAATCTTTGTAGAAGTTTTGGAAACTTTAATTCATCTCATTATCTTCAAAATCAAGAATAAATTTCAGAGTTTGGAAGATACAATATTACAAAACTGTACAATTTTCTCAATTATTTTGCAAGATTACTGTTGTTTCATTTTAATATCCTATGTTTAATGCCTTCTGAAAAAGATATCTTATTGATACTAAACTGTTCAAAAAATTAGGGTAACAAGCAAAAAAAAAAAAAATTAAGAAATTGTTGCACGATAGACATAAATGGGCATAAAATGGCGAGTATACAGGTGTTACAAAAATCAGTATAGCAAAAAGCAATCGTATGGGAAATTTAGTTCTTTGAAATGGTATAAAGAATATGAAATGATGCTTTAGGCCAACAATTTGTTATTTGTAAATGACAAAAAAATGATTGTTTAGAATTTATACAGGATGTTTAGTATGGTGTATGGTCAACTCGAACTCCTAAGACTGCCACACACCAGCTTAGCATGAATGTAATTATATTATCAATGGCACTTTGAAGAATACTGTTCCACTCTCCAAGGAGTGCAATCTTCACGTCCCGGACAGTAAGCGAAGGCTGTGATATCGCTCAATGCGTCGTCCAAATGGTCCCAAGTATGCTGGATAAGATTTAGGTCAAAAGAAAACGCTGGCCAATCCATACGCTGCATTGTTTCATCTTCAAGAAATTTCTCCACAAGATGAGTTCTGGCATTACCCTGCGTTAAGAGAATGGAATCAACAATGGCTACAGCGTGAAGGACGACATGGGGTCTTAGGATCTCGTTTGAATACCTTTGAGCCTTCAAAATGCCATTCCATATGATATGCAGATCACTACGTCCACCTATGGTGATACCAGTCCATACCATGTAACCACCTCGTCTGTAATATAATCTTTCCTGAACAGAATTGGGTTATTTCAAGTGCTCCTTTCTTGCCATATCACAACACGTCTGGCATTATACCCTAAACTGAATCCGGATTCATCCGTAAGCAGCACTTGGACCCAATAACTTTGCATCCAATCTCAATGTTCAGCAGTCCACTTTTTTCTGACCATACAGTGTTTTGCTGTCAAAGAATACACCCCATTGATTTACGTACAGGCAATCCAACCGCATGAAGCCCATTTTGGATGGTTTGGTTTGAGACCGTTTGTCTTTTTGCCATAAGAAGCTGTCTTTGAATCTGATTCTAATTAGCTGTTCTGTCTCGACGAGCTGTTTACATGATATATCGATCATTTTTACTGTGTTATTCGTGGTTGATATTGTCCGGGGTGATGTAGAACATGCTCTGTTTCTTAGAATTGATTCCACAGTCTTAAAACGTCACTTCTTGCCACTCCAACAGCATCCGCTAGAGTTCCTTGTGTTTTCCCAGTCTTATTATAATACACCAAGTCATGAATTCCGGTGGATCTTGTTGTCGTGACATTTTCCAGTCTTTTTTTTCTAAAAAAAAAAAAAAAAATGGCGAAAGGTTGCATTTTACGAATGAGACAACGAAAAACAACAACTTCTACGAAATCACGATTTCTGCACTTGTTTACATTTTCTAATGTTTGATGTACGTTGATTTGCATATGGAATTTTCTTCTGTTTTCTACCACATTTTAGACTATGAATGCTTTGTTAAGTTAATTAAATTAAGTTAAAAAAGTTAATTAAATTAAAAAAATGGATGATTTTTTTATTTTTAGTTAAAATTTCCTTGTATGTGTGTGTATGGTGGCGATATATTAATGATTAAATATAGATAAATTTAACTATATTTTTTCCCTTCAAAATATTTTTTTTCTGTTCTTAAAAACTCAAAAAGAAATTTGTTACATATTTTTTTTTTCATTCATATGAAATATTTATAATATTTTGGAATTATTAAAGGCCATGTGAGGTGGATTGTATTCCTTCTCATCCTGTAAAGAACTTCCTGCATTAGTTTCTGCTTTACACATGTTATAATAAAAGAGGTATTTAATATCTAAAATAATACTGATTTCTTATATTTTTATGCCTTATTGAAAACACATAGGTGCATAAAGAAATATAAACTGTGTCCTAAGTGAAAAGTATTCATTTTTGTTGTTTGAACGCTTCAGTATTGTATCTTTTATATTGAATGTTAACCTCATGTTACATGTGAGTAAATTATATTATTCATCAAATTAATATTAGTAATTTCCAACTTACAAAACATAATTAATAACTGATGTGACTTTTATTAAAATCAGTGTATGAAAATCTATTTCCTTAACAATTCAGTATTATGAAGAAATTTCTTCAATTATGCTTAATTTTACTATAGACAATTACTAAATTTTAATAATATATATATATATATATATATTAAACCTCTATCTTGTAATGGATTTAGATATTTCTATCCATTATTTCCTATTGGTTTTTGCTCAGTGTTATTTACAAAAAAGGGGGAAGGTTGGCTGGCCAAAAAAGATGTTCAACCCCACTTTTATATAAATTATTTTTTATATAATAACTGTCCTAAGTCAGTGATGTTCATAACACTGCAGCATCCATTTTATATTTATATTTATTATCTCGATTACTCTTTTGTCCTTCATTGTGTGATTTTCCTGCTGTCTATGTGTTTGTCGAATGTTATTGTTTGGATGTTATCTCTTGTTAGTAGAGAATTGGCCTATATATATATATATATATATATATATATATATATAACTTATCAAGCATTTCTTACGGATTAAATGATGAAAGTATTGTAGTGTTTAAAATTCCTTATCCAAATTTGTATGAAATATCACATATAGAACTTGGAATTTAATTTCAGATTTATAAGTTAATATTTATTTATTATAGATTCTAAATGTGAAGTATTTAAAAGTTATAAATCCTAATTAGCGATTTATAAATAAGTTTCAAATATTTCCCAAATTTTGAAGTAATTTATCGAAGCAATCGTAAAATATTGGCATTCAACTTTAATCTTAATACATGCAGAGGAAATGAATTAAAATACAACGTTCTCAAAATTATATTCATATTTTTTTACTAACTGAGCACATTTTATTTCAGGATTTAAGCGTATTAAAAAGTTATTCAAATATTAGATTCCACTTGTTAATATGTGGCGTCTTGAGAAGATATTTAAGAAATAGAAAATAGTGAAAAGAGGAGATTAATGAACTCTTTATTAGGATATTAAGTAACAAACTCTATTTTCTCCTTTGGATACTTCTAGTTTAATAAGTAATAAAGTATATTATCTTTTAATGAAACATTTTAAATACTTAATCACTATTCTCTTTCAAAGTGACGATTTTTTGTAAATAGATCTTGCGTATGTGCTTCAAATTTTTTTAAAGATTTATACATTTTTCGCAGGATAATAAGATATATTTAATAATATTTATACTTTTTTATACAATAATTCAAGCACATTGTGTTATATCTCGTAAATTAATTCTCTGGAATGTGAATCCTGTTATATATATACAATTGGAACAGAAATTAGCCTTTAAGACTCTAATGTTTTTAGAGTTGCTTCCAATAATTCTAGAAGCTGTAACGGTGGAGTTTTGAGTTTCACTTTTCGGGTTGCTAAATATACAGAGAATTCCAAAATGGAGAGCCAAGCATATAAATGTGTAAGACATATGTTTTACGTAACAGAGAAAATCTCATTTTTTTAGTTGACTGTCTTGTGTATTCCTTTCTAACCTATAAATGAATTCACTATTTTCAAAAAACGAACCGATATGACAGTCAAACAGAAAAAAAGTTTATTATGCCAGTATCTTCCTGTTTATTTATATTGCCATCAAAGAATAAAAGCTTTCTTAGTTTTTTTGTTGCACATAGCATTAAATTAGGATGTATCTAACCCATATTTAGCCGTCTTTATGGCATTTTCGGGAACTATTTCTCTTTCCAACTTCCCTCCATACTTTATATCCTTCATTTTTCTTTTATAGGTTGAATTTACTCTAATCGGAAAACAAAACAGTTTTACAGAATGATTCTAAATTTGAAATGGAATTTCTGTTGAAAGATCATTTTGTTTTCACTCTCTAATGTAGCTATTGAGTTGTTTCCGTATTGGAATACTATCATGTAAGCCCGCATTATGAGGAGCTCGTTNNTAAAGTGGCAGTTGAGAACCTTCTTCCAATTTTTGAAGATATTGATAAGAAAAGTAAGTTTTCAAGCCTTTAGCTTCGAATTTCTTTCTCTTTATGTGGCACGTGTAATCTAACTCTTTGGATTGGAGATTAGATTTCATAGGGTTAGAACCAGTATATATATACATTTGAATTCTTTAACTGTAACTGTGAATTTTTTTTTAACAAACTAACCCATTTTTAAGCGTTTATGTACTTTTCTAGTATCATTTTTTGGCAAACATTCATATACATTTCTTTTCTTTCTTTTTTTAAAAAAATAAGTAAAAAAAATATATATTCATACGTATTGGAGATAATGAGTAGGAGAACCAAGAATAGGAAATTGCATGTTTTACAGTTTAATATTACTCAGCTTTTTATGAAATGTTTAACATTCCTAAATATTTATTTAATAATAAATCAATCATAGGTTGTATTTGTTTCTTCACTAATTTCTGGTATATTCGGTATAGTTTGTTTATAAAACTAGAATGGTTGCTTTTTTATGATTGGACAGTGGTAATATTCAAAGAAACAATCTTGTACATAACCACTAATTGGTAAGGGACATATTTTGATATCTGTTGGAGTATTTCCCATATTGCACTTGTAAGTGAGGCAATATATATATATATATATATAATACATATTCTTATATCTTGCATATAACCATTTGCGTATATAAGAAAAGTTAAGGGTCATATCGGGTGTGATCTGTCAAAGATACGTCACATACTGCACTTGTAAGTGAATGTCAATTTAGAATGTATCGGCTATTTTACAAAGATACTTGTATATTAAAATGGACGATTGGAATTCCATATCGAGTGATAAATCTTACTGAAGTTTTCCAAAACTAGAGACTAGGTTTGACAAAAATTCTCGAAGGGATCTTATAAGTAAGTCTTCAGCTAAGTATGTTTTTCAAATCAACTCAAAATATGTTTGCTTTTCTGATTAGTACTGTAGTTTGCTTCCAATATTTCGTGATGCCACATAAATATCAGAATATTGTTTCCGTTAAAAATACCATTTCATTTTGAATTGCCATCAAAACTCTTAATTTTTTTTCTAATTTATAATTCGGATTGATTTAGAAGATATAAATTGCCTTTGATGTTTTGAGTAATGTTTAATAGACTTCAGAATTAGTATCGTTATAGTTCCTTCATTCTTTAGCCAATGTTTTGTTTACTTTTTCATTCTATTATTTGTTCCTTTTATGCATCAAAATGAATAGTTGATCTCATTACCTCTCTTAGTGCAACAGATAATAGTAGGATGCTCGGAATGTAATACACAAAAAGATATCTTAAAAAAAATCAATTGGATGCGAAGAAACAAAAACTTTATTGTGCTCGTTTAAGACTTGACTACAATTATTGGCCTGCTCATTTGACAAACCAAGGTTTGTGAATTTTCGGTAGTTCCCCTAATATAGTAATTAAAACATGTAAAATGCCTTTTATTGATCATTATTTAAAAATATATGTACATTCGTTTAGTTAAAATGATTGTATTCACATAATTCTTATGTTTAGTCTTCAACTAATGTACTTTTTTTGTTGATTTCGTATAAAACGAATCAGGATGGGATTGTCTTTCATGTTAAATTTATGGTAAATGAAGAATATTCTATTTCTGCATATTATATTTCAGCTGCATATACTTGGGTTGGTCAAAGGTAAAATATCTTATTTTTCCATGAAGGGTACATAAATCAATTCATGTGAATGTGTTCATATAGGAAAAATTTCAATTTTATATCTGTGTCTGTTTCTATGATTTTACATTGTTCCTTGACGATGACGCGACACCTAAGATAATACTCCACTTTCGAAACTTTTAAACCATGAAACCTTTGACCTTCTACAGATTAAACATACAACATCATGTGATATCAGAACTCTAGCTGACGACTCGATGGAAACTACTCCACAACAAAAGTCTCGTGACTTGGTTAATATGCTCGTAGATATTCACGAAGATATTTTTTATTTTGGTCAGTTTCTGTAAGCTTTAAAATGGGAGCTTGTTAAAATTTTTAATAAATGCAATAATTTAATAAACTTATGTTAAAAGTTTAATCTTTTCTCAGTTGCAAAAGAAAATATTGCAATAACATACTTTTAAGTAACTTTATACAATAAAACGTACTAAATATTCTTAACAGATTACTTTAATAATTATTTAGAAACAGCTTCCAGTTTTCATTCTAATACACCAGCGTTTCTCACATTGTGGGGCGCAACCACCTAAGGGGGCGGGATAACTCTACGAGGGAGGCGTAAAAATATTGAAAAAACGCAAACAAAAGACCAGTTAAAGAATGATTAATTTACTGTAAGTAAACAAACAAAATACAATCTGACAATAAAAGAAATAGAGAATACACATTTACACTGATATAAAACACTTATAAATGAATCAGTACTGCACAATGTATTTTGTAATTAATTTACTTGTAATTTTGTACTAATTTAAGAATAAATTTGATAATTACCAGTGACCTCCATGGGCTTGTCATATATAAAATAATATGCAAAAATTAACACTTATCTTGATAATTTTTTTTGCACGGTTTATAATTAATCCCTTAACTGCCGATTAAAAGTTAAGCGATTCACTTTCCAATGCTACCGTTTCCACATGGGCACGAGTATGGAATTTATGGGGGGTGGGAGGTAGGAATAAAGAAGTAAAAAACATAATCTGAAGTAAATCTTTCGCAAACATTGGCAAGGTCCTTTTGTTGCATTCCAAAGCCTTCTGAATAATTTTATGGATAGCAGTGCACAGGAAAGATCTTACATCGGAAAGAAGTTTATATACGTCCGGGGGCAATTTACGCTTTGGCTGATCAAGGTGTTTATATACGATGGGGGCACTTAAGAGGTTCAAGTCACATTGTAGCTTTAGATCAAAGTATTATTGAATTCAATACATTGTTATTGCATGGAGAGGGCCGCGCTGAAAATTCGTATTGAATATTGGGTCTCAAATATTGAAAGTTTGAGAAATACTCTATTACCCATTATGAGTTTTCTACTGAATACTTGATCATGAAAATGTTCAAATCAACAGTTTATTAAATGTAATAACTTCCAAAGGCTTCTCCTATTCTACAGTTAAAATCTTTGCACGCGAAATTTTAAGCAAAGGAATTTCAGTCAAGCATGTTGTAAGTAAAGTTTCTTTTCATTTATTATTCCTTATTTTTACCAAGGAATGAGACGGACAGAGGAGAAACAGCTAGTCTTGCCAAGAAAGAAGTTAGCTTTCATGAGAGTTTGTGCCTTTTGAATACTATAAGTATCTCACACAAAAGTCGTTATCAAATATAAAAAAGAAAAGATAATGCTTGGAAAAGATTAATGCTCGAAAAAGGCAAACAAAAGCAAAAAAATTGTAAATAAGATTCATATATAAAAAGAAAGCAGTGAAAAATGGAATCAGAAATAACGATGGGGATTTCAATAATTTGTTTTGCATTTATGTCATGTTACAAAATTTATGCTTGAAGCATTATCCCAAGCCACTGTAAGGGTAGCAAAAGTACATTTTATGGAATTTTCGTTCTCTAACTTAAATCCTTTTTCAAGTGTTTTATGATTTGTACACAATGTGTGATAGGCAGAGAACAAATCTTTTGTTCTTTCGAAAGCGATGCAATAAATGTAAACATAATCCAGGCCGTGAAATAATCTGTTGAAAGCTTTTACGAAAGTTAGTTTTACCCTTACTCATTTGAAAAATGTTGAGAGTAATGATTCATTAAGGATATTTTTCACGCTTCTAGAACATTTATACTAAACAGTTTTACTCTTTATAGCTACAAGAAGATTTTTAGTTTGAAGTGTGCATTTTTTTCCATTCTATTATAAATTTATAATTTTCTCTTTATATTTTTTTCAAAATAAATAAATAAATTAAACTTCAAATTATATATAAGATTTATAGATTTTTATCTCGTAGGGAAATTTTTATCTTTTTGCATAAGCTTGTTGTCTTCTTGACCTGATATATCTTTCAGTTGATTTCAAAATTATAATAATGAAAGGTTCACACGAAATTTAAGTTCAAATTTTGATTCATCTTCTTAGCTGCTACTTTAATTTGACTATCAATGAACTGGAATACATTGGATCAAGTTATTTATGTACAAAATCTTCCCAGATAAATCTAAAAATAGATGTAATTAAAAAAACAGACACGTAACATATCAAATCTTTCAATCTGTATAATTCTGAAATATGATAGAAATTTTCAGTTACAATGTTAAAAAAAATAAGAAAATGATTTCATTTTGAATTATATATTATATATATATAAATATATATATATATAAACAAAAAAGTAGGCAACAATTATTGACCCATGGATAAAGATTTGTACATTATTTATATAAAGATATCCATGATTTATTTGGTAGGCTTATAAACTAAATTTTTCACAATTATTTCCTTTAGAGATAAGTGTGGTATAATTTTTTTTAAATATGTTAAATTTATTTTTTTCAACAGGTAAAGCATTTAGTAATTTTGAGCATACTTATTGCTTGAAAAATATATTAAGAAATAATTTATTTAGTTTTACAAAACAATTTTGAATGAGCAATTTTTTCATTTTAATTGAATTCAGCATCAATTCATCTAGTACCTTATTAGATTTTTATTCGCTGTCAATACAAATGTCCTCTTCATGGTTTAGAATTATTCATTCTAATTTTTGTTTTTACTAATCAGTCATGAGTATATATCTTTTTTATAGCAGCTCAAAATCTTTCTACAACTTTTTGTTACAATTCAGGATTTTCTGAACTCTTAACAGATTCAATTTTAGAGTATTAATGTATGAAAAAAAGATGTCTTCAATATGATAATATTAGATTTATCAACCTATATTTAGAAACAAATTAAACTAAAAATTACATATTTATAAATATATTTGGCACTTAAAAATTTTTATTTTTCAAAATAATTTCTTGCATGCGATTCATTTTTTGCAGAATGGAAGATAAAAGCTACTTCAAAACAATTTACAGCCATGCCTTTAAAAACACACATGCAATTTTCTGTTTACATTATTTTGACTTTCAATGATTTAGAGGTATGTGATATCCATCTTCAGTTATAGAAAGTTTACATTTATTTCTTTTTGTGTAGTATTTCATAAGTCTTTTTAGAGAAATAAAAATTCTTTTTTGAACGCCATTTTGTTTTGGAATCCAAACACGTATCCATTTCACAAAATTTTACGTATTCTCAGATATTTGATGTATTTGTGTCTTTTATTTCCTTTTTAAGGCAAATGTGAATAAACATCGGTCTTTTATGGCGTAAGTTTACAAAGTGTCCCATAAAGTAAACATATACCGCACATGAAGGAAAAATATAAATTTGAAACCGAAGCGGGTAAATGTCAAAAGTGTGATTTACAGTAATTCATACATTATATGTTTTTCAAAATATTTCTTTTTTCACAATTTAGGAATAAAAAATTGTATACATAGTTAATGATATCAATATTACAAATTAAAATCAAATTTTTTCTGCATACAATATTAATTTTTTTTATATCTTTAGAACTTAATTACTTAGATGAGTCATTTATTCGTGATTGTATCTAATAAAGTTTTATGAAGAAGTTCCTGTTCAAATTAATTGTCATTAAATGTCGGAAAAGGCCGAAGCATGCCAAAATCAAATTAATTAGCTAAAACTTATTAATCAGAGCAACTTTTAGCTTAGATCTGTTTTAAGATATAAATAAAAGAATTTTTATACATCAAGATAACCCTACTTCATCAAAATTATTGCAATGTAAGCTAAAATTCTAAGCAAAAAACTTGTTGCCAAATCTAGATAACTAAAATTAAAATATTAAAAAAACCACTTATTTAAAAAAAATAAAAATTCTTTAAATAAAAATTGTAATTTTGTCTCAAAGACCAAAATAATAGACCAGTAAAGCAGTAAATAAATTTAAATTATAACAAGAATCGGTTACCACAAAACTCAATTTTAGCAGATATTTCTTATCAAAAGAATCATGTTTATCGAAATTCAAATATCTGTTGGTCTGATGGCCGGAACGAGAAATTTTTTTTATCGAAGGCTTCATTACTCCTAGCAACCCCCTTTATAAGAGTCGATTTTGACAAAACCTGTTATTAGCGCATTTTTTTTTATTCAATAGAAGAAACATTCTTATCAAATTTCATGTCTGTAGGTTTAATTGTCGAGAGACAGGAATTTGTTTATGGATAGCACCCGCTTACCGTCCGGCCGCCATCGCGGGGCCAGTATGGCCATACCCGCATTTAATGAATCTTTGCTCAATAGAAGAAACCCATTTACTTAATTTCAAGTCTGTGTATATAATACTTGTAAAACGGAAATTTATGTTAACAGTACCCCTTGGAGGTGGATTTTTTAATGGATTAATGGATCTCTACTGAACAAAAGAAACTTGCCTATAAAATTTTAAGTCTGTGGGTCTAATAGTACTGGAGATTTGGTTAGGAGAGTGTAAGTCATTTTTGTCCTTTATACATATAGTTTATAAAATAAAATAGAAAAGAAAATAGAAAGAATTTTAAAACTATAAGAAATCCTTGTTTTTAATTTCTTCGTATAAATCTTTTCATTTATGCTGAAAGGGAAATTAAGTGATGCTTGAATATATTTTGAAGCAAAGTGCTGAGTAGTAGTGCATCGCGCTTCCACACCACAGGTCCGAGGTTCAAACCCCGGGCTGGGTAAGGTCGACTCAGCCTTTACATCTCATCAGTGGGTCGATAAATAAGTACCAACCTTTCTTGGGAACTTAACACTGGAAGATCATCGTCAGACTGACCACCTGACCAGAACATCTGCTCATGCACTTCAAGGACCAAGGTCACGTATACTGAGCTAGGCACAACAGGCCTTGGACCTCATGGGCTGTTGCGCCACTGAGTTAAGTTGAATATATTTTATTATTCGAGATTTCCGAAAAGTAATAATTCAGTAAAAGAATATCATCATTGAAGAAACGCCATTAAATTTTTCTAAAAAAAATATTATGCTTGTATACAAAGGAATAACTTTTACTTCCGAAAATAAAACTTAAACTAAAATCTTAGTTATAAATTTTATCTTAAATAGCAATTTATATAACATTAACTTTATCGAGAAGTTAAATAAAAAAGTATGTAAAGAGTTGCCTCATCGAAAAAGGTTTGGAATCATATATTATATATAAAAATCTTCTGTGCGTATGAATGTGACTAAATTCCTGCTAAACGGCTGGACTGATTTTGATGAAATTTTTTGTGTCTGTTCCAGTGAATTCGAGAATGGGGCTTAGACTCACAATTCGGTCAAATATCGCAATTAATTAAAAAGATATTAATTAAAAACCTTAAAACGCATAATTGTTTTACCCATGTGTGCTGCTTATTCTGCTAATGCGCAGTAAGAAGAAAAAAAAGAAAAAGAAATAAGAGGGGAGAAATTCCCGATATTTTCGCCATTTTTAAAATTTCAATCTAATTTTTCTATCAAAATCAGACAAAAAAAATAACTACAGAATCGGAAAGATTATTCATTTCGCCACGACGCGGCATATATTTTTATTTATATAATTCTTCTGTGAGTGTGTATGTGACTGAACTCCTCCTAAGCGGCTGGACTGATTTGGATGATATTTTTTGTGTGGGCTCAAGTGGATTCGAGAAAGATTTAGATTCACAATTCGGTCCAATATCGCAATTAGTTAAAAATGTGCCAAAATTATGTAAAGGTGCGTGATTAAATTTAAATAACTTTAAAAAAAATGCATTTTTTCAAGTAATAAGATTCAAAAAGTTGTGTTAACACACAAGTTTTCTATCAATTTGAGGTGCTGTTAATATCAAAGGACTGTGAAATGCGATATATTTTATTCCTAATTGTAACTTTAATGGTTAGTTATAACAAATAACAATGAAGTAGTAACCATTTTATGAATGAAATTCAAGTTTTTAATTATTTCTTTAGACATGAATGTTTTTCAGATGAAAAATATATGGAAAAAAAATGATTGTTTAACAAAGACGGGTCACCACTGGCGTTTAAAGTATATTTTACTCACATTAGGCAACAAGGCAAAGAGAACAATTCACGAAAACAAGTCATTCAGCCATAGGAAGCATAAATATTACAAACCTGTGCACAAAGCACAAAATAAGTTAAATTCTAGAAAGCTACTACAGAAGAAGAAAAATAATAAAAAGGGTTTGCTTAATAAAAGCATGCTTACAAATCAGTTAGAAAATAATACAAGAGAAATATGATATTTAGGAGGAAGGAAACAATTTTCATGAATTTTTTAAAATAGCAAAGGTTAAATGGTTTTTGCTTACTTAATTTATGGTCGTTTCGAATATGAAATGATAAATAAGAAATGCAGAGATGTAATTCTTTAAATAATTAGTTTTAATCAATTGATTGTTATTAATTATAGTTAAATTATTGTATTGTCATCCAAACTAATAGTGTATATAAAATTTTAGCTCAATTGAGCGCTTTGAAATGTATTTTATTAACGATTGAAAATTCCACCAAGATAAACAAATAAATATATAGAAAGTATGAGCTAATAGGGTGTGAGGAATTGAAAAATTTCATCAAAACGGTCCAGATTGTTACAACTTATTCAAAAACGTTTGTAATATTCGGATTTAAGACGTGTGTACAGGACAACGTCTGTCGGGATCGCTAGTGTACTATAAGTAATTGAAAGTTATTGAAATAGAATTTTAGAATTTCGAGACTAAAACAACATTCAACGAAATAATTGCTTTGCCATGACTTCTATATCATGATAACAAAAGTAAAGTATAAACATTTCAGACATAAGTAAAATAACAATTTTTCAGCACATAAATAAAAACAAGTATTTGTGGCTTAATGGGCTTCATATTGGATAAAACTGCACAATTTTCTTACCAAAACTCCAAGGAAATTAAATTTTGTGTGTGACGGATCTATACGCGTTTCTTCAATTAATCCTCTTGGGAAAACTTTGGTCTATCAATTCGCGTAGTTCACAACCAACCCTTCGGAAGAAGAGAATTGTGATAATTAAATTAGCTTACTATATTGTTGAGGATTTCTAGCTTGAGAGGAGAGTAGGAGAGAAGATATACTCGAGTCAGGTGAGATTGCTACTGAAGGTATAATATTAGAATTATTGTGACTTGAGACTTATTAGGAGAAAACCTTAAAGTGACGATTGTTCGCTAAGATTGAATTGATATTAGATTAAATTGGATGATAGGTTAAATCCTTTATTAAGGTAAGGATCAAGTTTGATAGTCTCCTAATCGTTCACGTTTTACTATCGCTGTTCCACTTTCGCGGTTAGCATTGAGACATTCTCTTTGTATTATTAGTTGAAATTGTGTCTGTTCTTTGTGTGTGTGGTAAATAAATAGATTATTTGAATCATGTCGAGTTCCCCCCCCCCCATCTAGGTGCCCGAGGGAGAGGTCCGAGCTTCTCGCATGTGTTTTTAAACTTATAAAAAACAATCCCAGTTGTATATACATTTAAAATGCGTGACTTAAAAATTTTATTTCCAAGTATTGTCATGAAATTAAAGAATAAATTATATCTTAAAAGAGTCATCCTGTAAAATATGAATTCATGAAGTGTGAGAAAAGTTTGTGTCATATTTTATTTTTAAATTTTAGGTTAGATAATTCTGAGTAGTTGGAAAAACTGCTTCAGTATTTATTTCATGAATAAATCATAATAAATAAATGCCACTCTTTTGTCATATAGACTTATCATATTCTTTTTAGGTAAAAATCCATAAAACTATGTATTAGATTCATTGAAAAATGGCCTGCCATAACCCAATAGTGAAGGATGCTCGATGTCCGATCCATAAAATCTAACTCAAGAAGGGAATATTGGGGCTTATTTCATCGAAAATTCCTGTTGAACATTGTGGACTACAGCAAGTTGAATTGAACTAGGGGTCCCCGGTTTAATAGTGAAGTATGAAAGTTAAAAAAAGAAAGAGTTGAGTTTTTTTCCTGATAGTATTCGCATGTTTGACAAATAGCAGAAAGTGGTGTATTCTTAACTTAAACTTTTTTTTCCAAACTATTTAAAGAGAAATCAAATTGATTTTTTTTAAATTTGGAAACATTTAGTAAAATTTTCTCAAATAGAACACTTATAACAATTATTGTCTGAAAGGGAGTTAAATGGAGGCAAAAAAATATATGTATATGTTGATTAGTAAAATGTTTACGTTTTAAATATTATGCACTCCATTCCTTAACGAAATTACTTATTTATAATTTTTCTACTTTACATGGTATTTATGATGATAGTATATTATATCTTATTGTTATTCGAATTGTCTATCATGCTCAACAAAAGTATTTAATTGTCCAAAAGTTTTGAAAATACTTTAATGTCTGCTTAAAACAGCAGAAAATTTAAAGTCAATATCTATCTATTAAACATTTCCTGCGTTTACCAAAGAAACAATAATTTTCTCTTAGCAATTTTTAGAAAGTACCCAAAATTTAGGCATAAAAATGGACACTCTTGATGTGTAATAAAATTTATTTTTTTTTTAAAATTTGGAAAATTATTCACGAAAGGCTAAATTTTATTTAATTGTTATTCTAGTGTAATCACTAAGAATAATTGATAAAAGTAATTTTATCATGTATTTTGAATTTCAAATATTTGAAAGAAGTTACACATAAAAAACAACGATAACAGCATTATTGTAATCAATAGTCAACCTATCGCTGGTACATTTTATGCTTATCTTTTATTTCTGCTCATTATTGCCAACAAACAAGAAAAAAGAAACCACCCTTAAAGTTCCTGACATACATAATTGACTTCTCTTGTTTATTTATTAGTGAAAAAGAATACGCGAAAAAGCTTTTACTTCTCTTGCATTGTCTCTTGAATATTAAATAAAACTCTCCTTTTTTTATTTTTTTCGAACACTGAAAGTAAATAAAGGAGTAACTATTCTAGAATAAATAAAAACTTCTTAACAGCAAAGTTTGAAAATAGTTTGATATTTTTTAATACTATAAAGGGTATTTTTTTTTAAAAAATATATGTCCTAAAGAGCACATGAAAGTAACATCATGACGCATAAATAAATGATGATATTAACTGTGTATGATGTGAAATTAAATGATTTTTTTTTGAATTTTAATACATCAATATAATTGTGACTTTAGACCAGGGGTACTCAACTTTTTTTCTAGCTGTGCAGCATATATATGGCAAGTATTTCGCGCGGGTTGCAACATGAAAATTAATGGAAAAGACATTATAAGACCAAGGCAATATTGGACACATAAAATGTGGAAAATCGATCTAAATATAAAAAATCATTCTAGGTTTTTAATACTATATTAATCTCTATCAAATACGTGATTAAATTTTTTTTGGTTTTATACATTTTTTACTGAGTTATGGGTAGTCTCGGTTCCCTTTCATCTACGTGGCCAAGCTTCTAGTTCACGTTATACTGTCATGCAAACAAAGCTGCCACGCCGTTTGATAATTTGATTGTTTTCTTTTTACCACAAGCCTCTCTTATTCGTATTTCAAACATTAATTTATCAAGTGCAGAATGGCAGCAAAAAGGAGTTTTGACTGAACTCCAGACTAAAATTAGTGTTATTTGTTAAAAATTGAAACTCGTTTTTTCCAATAAAATAATCCCTATTCCAGTTTCGTTCATTACTTTACTGTTATTTGTTATTAATAACCGTTACAGTTACAAATAGAAAAAAAAAAATCTTGCAATTCGTACCCTTACGATATTGATAGTAAAATTGGTAGATCTGATTGCTTGATTGATAGAATTTCCCTCCACACTTATAACATATTGATCTTAAATAAGTGATTTAAAAAAAAAATGGCCATAAGTGGGCCACTTCGAGAAGCCTGCCGGGCCGTAGTTTGAGTATCACTGCTTTAGAGAAAAACTAAATCTTAACTTACGGAATGACAAAGTTTTCAGTAGAAAGACATTTCGTATGGACTCGATTTAGGGAAGTCATTAGAGTCCTGAATTAGTAGCCGAAGCGTTATTTTCACCAAATTTTGAGTTTGAATTCAAATGCCATTGAAGACCCTTTGTGTAGCGGGTTGATTCACATCACATCTGTCCTTACGTTGGCATGGTGTGGAAGTGTAGAGAGTGTGGCGTCAGCTGAAATGTGATCATTTGCCCATAGTCCAAAATTATGAGCTTCGTTGCCAATGGCTCTTTTAAGAGTGTGGCATAATTAAATGACCAACCTATTTTGCGTGTCATATATGTATGAAGAAGCTCTATATCACATGAAATATATTAAAGAAAACGAAAAGTAATTAAATAAGCCACTTCTAAATTGTATGTAAAAATGTGAGTAAATGACAAAATAGTTCAAGAAAACGCTTTTTTTAATGCTGTAATAACTTTTAGTGAAATTTAAATAAATGCAAGAGGTTAGTTTGTCATAATGTTTCTCAGATATTAAGAACTTGAAAATTTGATCCGGATTTTATTTTTAGGAAGAAGGAAGCTTCAAACTTAACAGATAAAAACTGTTTCCAAATACATGCAGACTCAATTTTTTTTATTCTAGTATTTTTTTAAATTATCATCTCTCTGTACCTATTTATTTTACCTAGGTGATCAGAAGTTTGAATTCTTAAAAAGAACATCTTTCAAACCCTTTTTTTAAAAATTATTGCAACAATTGGCTTAAAATATGCTCATAAGTAGGACTATTTAAATTTTAAAATATTTTAGAAAACTGCATTCTTAAGCATAAAGAAAGCAACAAGAAAAACGAAAAGAAAGTCAAATCATTTATCAAAATAAACCAAGAAAGATAGTCATTGCCATACGATTTTTTGGACGTGTTTGATTGCATTTAAAAAGGTATTTTGATCATGGGTAAAAAACGTAACTATAATGTAAGATTTTTAAAAAAAAATATAAATTAGACTTTTTGGTTTAATATTTGTGTACCTCTTTTTCAAGATTTTGTATCTATTTTGTAATAAAAGTATTTTATTCCAAAATTTAAACATATAAATTTAGACAATATATAAAAGAAATATAATTAATGTTTTCTACCATGTATTTGAATGATTTTATTTTCAAAAATTATGAATTTGATTTAAAAATCATAATACACTTGTCTATTAGCCACCTAACTGTTTTATACGTACACCGTACGGGCTACCGACAGTTGGCCACAACTGGTTTGCCCGTAAGTTGTACGGGCACTGATATTTTCTTCTTTCTATCTTTCATTTGCACATAGTTTTAATTCTTATAGTGACATTAGTAGGTTAGTGTTTTTAAAAGACACAGCTTGTCCATGTGGTACTGAAATATTTTTCATCCGGGATTTTCTTTGACGAAAAGGAGAGAATTTTTCTTACAAGGCAAGAATTTAGATTCTTGATAATATTCGATAAGAAACGTGATTGGCAAGACAATGTGCAATTTGTTGCTTAGGAAGAAATGAAAATGGAAAGATAATAATAATAATAATAATAACCGATATTATCTCTGTCCATTGCAATGTAAGACTTAGTATTTCACCATGTTTATAATTGCGTGTGCATGTATGTATGCACACACACACAAATCCCTCAGACTTTTGAAAAAGAGGTAAAAACATGAAATTTTTTTGTAAGTATGAAATTAAATTGTTTTAAGATATATGCAACATACTTCATAGTGTGCAAGGTGTACTTAAAAAGAAAACATTTAGGGTTTTTTGTGCTTCATAATTATAAAAAAAAGGTGTGAAAACTTTAAGATAGAAAGCTTAAATAAAATTCTTCCATTTTCGCGTTTGGTTAAGTATTCTGCTTAGTTGCATGGAATAAAAAAAAGTTTCTTTTTTTTAGAACACTTTTAGCAAAAAAATTGACCTCTTCAGGGGTTAATCTTTCTTAATATGTGAGCAATTCGAAATGTATTGAATGATCGAAATAAACGAATCACACAAATCGTCCCCAAAAGAAGTTGACCTAATAGGTTCGGAATTCTGACGAGTAAAAACGAAGAAAAGATTAAAATCAGTGTTGGGGGAAATCATGTTACGTCAACAAATTTACAATAAAATAAATTTGAATTTAATAATCCATCTTTTTAAAATATGATTAGTTTGAAACGTCTTAAATTTTCATATTAAAAAAAATAATGCTACTTAAAAATGTAAAATTTTTTGAAATTCAGTTATATTTTTTGATGTATCTAAGTGTTCATTTATACGTTCTATATTGATATTGTTACGTTTATCGGGGTTCGAGGATTTTATGCAAATCAGTCACAAGTACAAGACAGTTCTTCAGGAGCTATAAGATTTTATTATCGGAAATCCAATTCTTTAAACACAGGATGCAGCAGCTGTATTTACAGAAGGAATTTCAGAAGGTCTATACACCTTCAACAGCATTTAGACACAATTAACAGTGTCTAAAATACACGAAAAGAAAAGATTATTCAGAAGCACAGCCGAGTTAATCTCTAGTCAAAACAATGATCACTAATCGCTGGTTGAAACAAGACTGGCCCTCGTTTTGGAGAGCATCTCTATTTATAGGCCCGGAGAGGAACCATCAAGAAAAAAATCCTGCTTGCGTCATTGAGCGTGGAATTAGTGGGTTTCTCCACAAGTTTTTAGAAGAATCCAGAGGGTCCGAACTCGCCAAAATGGTCGCCAAATTCTCCAAATTGGCTCTATATTGCCTAGATTTCGTCAAGTTCTCATTGAATTACCACTATAGCGTAAGGGTTGCTTGTGAATATTACAATTTTAACATAAAATAAATATAACATAGAGTAATATAAATGTATTACACATCCAAATACAAATTATTTATACTATTTACACAAAATTCATAACAATATGTATTAAGATTTAATATTTTTGTTCATAGATAGTCGTTATTATATTTTTGCTTATCTTATCTCGTAACACTACTCGTTACTTTTAATAATTCAGGGATCAGTCACAAAAGGAATAGCAACAATAATGCAAGGAAAATTCCTCATGCATAGGTTGTGTTAAATGTAAAAAAGTGGTTCTACCGTTTTGCTAAAATTTTTATAATTAATAATAATAAATATTAATTCAATTGGATTTTTTATATTTTTCTGATCTCATTCATTTCATTCATCATAACATGAACCAGAGTTAAGTAATTTCTTTACAAAGTTAGTATTAGGAAAACCGTGTTACGTAACACTCAACTATCTTAGAAGTTTTAGCTTAAAATATATATAGTAGTAAATTTTGGAAACAAATTTTTATACGGAAGTAAATATTCATTAAATGAGTCGAATAAGACCTTTTTTATGTAAAGGAATGCATTCAAGATTATGATACAAAATATAAAAATCGGATATCATATTAGGTTGGGGAAAAAGAAATCCATTATTTTTGCATGAAATTCAAAACTTTATTGAATATGTTTTGTCTTGTCCGATTTGAGTCAAATATGCACCGTTTTGTTGTATAATTTGTTGCCATTTTAAAGGTAGCTTCATAATGCCTCTCTCATTGAAGTCTTGGTCCTTATTGGTGAAAAACTCTAGTTATCGATTTTCACTATCTTCTCTTAATCCCAATTTCTTATCACTCAGGAAGTTTTGCAACGCAAGAAAAAGGTGGTAACCGCTTGGTGCCAGGTCCGGACTATAAGGTGGATGCATTAAAACTTCCCAACCAAGCTCTCAGAGTTTCTGGTGAGTCATTACAGACGTGTGTGGCCTGGTGTTGTCTTGATGGAACACAACACCTTTTCTGTTGTCCAATTCTGGCCATTTCTAGTCTGTCACTAGCTTCAAACGGTCCAGTTATTGATAGTAGAGATCTGAATTTAATGTTTGGCCATACGGAAGCAACTAATAATAAATTATTCCTTTCCAGTCCCACCAAATACACAGTAGAACCTTCCTGGCCGTTAGTCTTGGTTTTACCACCGTTTGAGCTGCTTCACCCCGCTTTGACCACGACCGTTTTCACACAATATTGTCGTATGTGACCCATTTCTATGACCAAGGCTTCGCAGATGGAAATTTGATCCATCATGTTTTTTGGTGTTAATTTGTGTGGCACCGAAACATCGAGCTTCTTTTTGAATCCAACTTTGGGCAAATGGTTTAAAACCATTTTATGGTAGATCTTTAGCTCCTGGGTGATTCTACGACTACTAACATGCCGGTCAACCTCGATTATTTCTGTGATTTTATTGACATTCTCGACGGTGCACCTGTCTATGCGAGGTGCATCTTTAACATCAAACGTAATTGAACGGAATCGACGAAATCAAAATTGCACGTAATTATCTGTTACAGCATCGGAACCATAAAACACCATTCACAATTTCAACCGCCTTGCTTGCATTTTCGCCTTTATCAAAGAAAAACTGTAAAATGTACCGAATTTTCTCTTTCATTTCTATTTTTCACACCCTTTAACTCACAAATTAATGAACCAAACAAAAAAAAGCAAAATAATTTTTTTAGTGTGAAATGTCACCTTGACAACGAGCATAAATTTGAAATTGTTTGATCAATACTTCACGAGATATCTACACTACAGCCATCTACCGAAAAAATAAGGGATTTCTTTTTCTGCAACCTAATATTTGAACGAATTTATAGGGGTGAATTATTATTTTTAGAAAAAAGTTTTCGTAATCTATTTCGTCTTACATTTGCATTTATGGTTACAGAATTTTATATTCCAATGAAAAGTTTCTTTATTATTCCCAGCAATGAAAAAATATAACTTTTAGGGTCTTATCTTTCTTCTACGGTATAATGTAACTTTTTTTTATGTGGGTAGCTATTTTTTATAAATATTTATCATTATCATTATAAATGTAGATATAAATATCCCTGTTCATTTATTTCTTAATTTAGAGAAAAAAGAAGTACTAAAAACTTTTATAAGAACATAAAGGTCACAGAATGATTTAAACATGTTTTAATTACTAAAAGAATAAACAAATACTTGTGTAAGATTTTATTTTAAATTTAATTTGAAATTTCATTCAAAAAGAAAAAAAATGAATAATCATTGTAAAAAAATTGAATCGTTAATAATAAAGCTACTTCATTAGAAAATATATAGTAAATACTGTTTACAAATTTGTATTAATGTATTAATTATTTGTATTTACATTCAGATTTGCTTACAAATTTTTATCAAAATGAAACAATACAATAAAATCATTGGCAATAAATTTCAAAATTTCCAGCTATGGTTAAATAGCATTAGAACTTCATGTAGTAAATTTCCATGCCTACCTCTGACGTTTAGACTGAAATGGCTTAAAAGAGAGCCACATTATATCAAATGTTCTACATGACAGTGTTAGACAAGATGTAATTTTGAGCTATGTCATTGAGCTGTAGGGTTACTTAACATTTTATGTTTTCCAAGTAAATTTCTATATTAAAAACTAACTTCTGCATGAAATATTTTTTAATAACAGGACTCTTAAATTAGGAATTTTAGAATTTTTTTGAATAAAATATATGTTAAAGCCTCGATATTTCTGAGCATTTTGGTACCAAAATTGTATTGATACTGTAAAAACTTCCGATGTTATTGAGAAATAACTAGGGAAACTTGAAAAAACCCTATCTCTTTCTTATCTTTAACTTCATACTTAACCAAAAAAAAAAAAAAAAAAATTTAATTTAGACCAAGATTTAAAAAAAAACTATTTACGATATCAATTTGAAATTTTATACACGTGTTCAAAATAAAGCTCTTCACATAACTTATACATCAATTTTCAAAAAAAAAAATAATTACAGAATTTTTTTTATTTGAACTTTAATTTATTTTTCTCTTAAAATTTTAAAATTTTCGTTATAATTGTATTTAAAAAGTATTTTTTTTCCTAAATTTTTTGAAAGATAGTATAACTTCAAAAGTGAACATTTTTATACTAAGTAAAATTAATTTTGTAAATTTTGATCAATTTTGTACTTTAGGATCCTGCGCGGTGTAAAATACTAATTTTCATAATTTTGAAAAATTGTCCAAATTTTCTTTTCTTTATATTAGTTTTTTTCTCAAATTCCCTGAAAATTTGAGAAATAATGTAAATATATAAGATAATCCTATGTTAAAAATTTCAAATTATTGTTTTGTTTTATTGCTAAGATACACTGATTTGAAGAAGGATGTTTTTTTCGAGTGCACGGATATCTGTTAAGGGTCCTGAGAGCCCTTAAACTTTTCAATTATCTATAAGAAAATGAATGACTATCCATGATATAAACCTTTTCCATTATGAAAAATAGTGATTCTGTTGGAAAAAAATTAACAAGTTGCTTAAAAAAGTTTGGGCTTGGAAATTGTGCTTGAAAATGTACCAGTAGAATTCTTTTACGAAATACTATTTAGAATTGGATTAAAGTGGATTAATTATATTACATTATGGAAAATGAGCTTTTGATAAATTATGGTTGTAAATAACTTTGAAACAGAGGGAAAACATTGGTATTGGAAGTTTTATTTACATTCTTGATTTCTGGAGTACTTTTTTTAATTACAGTTCATGTATAGAAAAATAAATATATATATATATATATATATATAAATCATCGTCTTTATTATTTAATCCAGTAAATATATACAGAAAGATTTTATATAAAAAATATCAAACTCGTCAAAAAATTCCTTAGTAATTGAAATTTTATTAT